>APFE030960857.1:18479-81566 GCA_000404065.3 Pinus taeda
TCAGAGTAAAACATTGCATGGGGACATGCAATATATTCAGTTGGGGGGGATGTTAGGACCCAGAATTGACCAATTTTGACCTTATATTTCCATCATAATATTATCCTTTTTAGTCATAAGTTATAAGCTTTGATCACACAATGACTTGATCACCCCAAGGTATGGAGTAACTTCCCGCATATCTATATGTTTAATTGTTCACTGTATATTCGTAAGTACCGTTGTATTTATCTTGGGAAAGCTGACTAAATTGCTAAGTAAATGTCTTAAGCCCGCAGGAATTATAACCTATAGTTGTTGTAACACCAGAAACAACAACTACGCAGTTGCTGCAACACCAGAAGCAGCAACTACGCAATGATATAGTCAACAACAGAAATCACCTAAAGCGGGTATTTTGCATCAGCTGGGAATAACAACGGCAACTATCTGAGGAACGCTGACGTGGCTGAATCAAGAAATTGTCCAAAGAACACAGTTACCAGGACTTAGAACCAGAATAGCACAGGGAATCGGCGAAATGAATGTACGTATCCCAAGGAAGACGGTCGAAGAACAGTTACCAGCTGTGTAACAGCTAGAACCTAAATATCGTCATATTGTTGCAACAGCATCTCTGTAATTCTTATTTTTGATTAAACGGATCAACCAATTGAACCGTAACAATCTATTGTAATAGATGTCTCCTCTATAAAGAGGAGACATCTACATTAGTCAGGTAGTCTGTAAGAGCATTTTGTAAGAATATCAGCAATTCTGAACTTTATTGTACTCGAATCTTTGACGGATGAATAGAAGAACGTTCTGAGTATTTAAGCTATTCTTCGCGTTCTGGGGAATCTTGTGAGAGGGACTGGGCCCACCTTCCTCACAAGATTCACCCATTTACTTTGCTGTCAAGTGTAAGTGTGTGATAGTTTCTTTTTGCAGATACTCTGTTTTGGACTTTGTAGCATTACCTCTTGCAATTCTGTTTTGCTAGCACTCTGTTTTATTAAGTTATTCGAAATTATGCAAGCGTGTTTCACTGGTGAATCTGAGTGCAGTGTGTGTTAGCAATCTGATTCCAGGGGCAGGTGCTGAACGTCCTCACCTGGAGGATAGGGTCCTGATCCTCTGCCAACAGAGCATCCATTTCCTTGTTTCTTAGATCTGTAATTTTAATCAATTCCTTTTCTTTTTATCAGCACTGTGATAACCTAGTATAGGAACTAAGTATACTATAGCTTTCGATGCTTTTAGAATTTAAGTACAAACAGTACACAGTGGCCTTTGGAATAAAAAGACTTTCCCAGGTTGACAATTAATGTGGTACTTTATTGTTTAATTAATAAACAATTCAACTAGCCAACACTACTCTTTCTCTATTTTTCTTTGCATGTCCCTAACGAGGTCAGGGCATGCGGGGTTATTGCTTTATTTGGTTGAACCTTTGCAAGACCAACCTCGCAAACCCCAACGACCTCCCATGGCAGAAGAAAAGAAAGATGAGGGGACATGATATCCTTTCAAAATATTGCTTGCAGAAGCCCTCGAGTGATAGATGAACGCGATGATGGATAACTTTGCCCATATCCATCGACGACTACCCACAGGTGGCGCATCTTCATCCAGCAACCACTCTGGAGGTGCCATTCCTTTTAAAGTACAATTTAACTTTGATATTCCCATATTTGAGGGCCAAATAGATGAAAATGTTGTAGATAAATGGTTGAATCCGTTGGAAGGATATTTTTCAGTTCATGACTTTTCCAATCCGAAAAAGGTTACTTTTTCTCTTCTCAAAGCCACCCCACATGTCAAGGATTGGTGGGAAACGTACTATGGACAAAAGGATGAGAGGGAATTCTCACTGTTTTCAGCTGCACCCACTTGAGATTCCTTCTAAGATGCTCTTAAGGAACAATAGTAACATGTCGGGAGCTATGAAGATAAATACATAAAGTGGACCATGCTACGACATCGAAGGGACCAAGATGTGCCAAAGTTCATAAATATTTTTCGTACTCTCCACACTAAGTTGGGTATCAAGGATATTGAGCATCATTTGGTACTCATGTACCATGGATGTCTACACAAGTACATCAAGGACGAGATGGAGTTCTTGGACATCTCCTCGCTCAGCACGACATACAGATATGTTGGCAAGATTTAGAAAAAGGTTAAAAATAAGAAGCCAGACTTTGGATCTGTGAATCTGTAGAAAGGAAAATGCGCCCCCAAACCACATAGAAAAGGGTAAATCCAAGGTGGAGCGGCCCAAGAAAACCCATCGAAGCCACAAGAAAAGAACAACACCACGAAGACAAATAAGGACACGAGAAAATGGTGTGAGTTCCATAAGATCTCCACTCACAACGCAAGTGAGTGTCGGGCCAAACAATCACTGGTGACCGAGCTAAAGGCTTCTAAATCAGACACATTTTTTGACTTTGAGTCAGAACCTGACAAGGGGAATGACAAAGGGAAGTAGATCATTAACGTAGAGCTCGGTTCCACTGTGGCCACCACCAAAATCTAGAAGAATGAGCCTGAAGATCTACAGTAGGGGGAACATCTCTTTCACTCACAAATGTGGGTGAAAGGTTCTCCATTTCAATTCATTGTCGACAATGGGAGCTAAAAGAACATCATTTAAATAGAGGTGCTGAAGTGGATGGGCCTATCGACGACAACACATCCACAATTGTACACCATCGGGTGGCTTCACCATGGACGAGATCTCCGCGTCAGCCAACATTGCCACCTTCCCTATAGCATCAAGCCCTTCATTGATGAGGTACTGTGTGATGTTGCTCCTCTTGAATTTTGTGATGTATTATTACCATTACCATACATGTGGAAGTGACATGTTTTATATGAGCCTAGACCTCTTTCTATGATTATTTCTTTGGGTAATAAGTTGTATAGGATACCGAAGGTAGCCTCATATATCACCATCTCTTTGATCAGTGCAAAGAAATGCAGTAAGATCATTTCCTAGACTAGGAAATTTGTTTTCCTTATAATTTGTCCTCAAGGAAAGAAGAAGGTTGTGGCCACGGATTCCAGACATGGCTCCTCCGCATAGCAATAGCAGATGGACAAGGTCGTGGACGAGTATAGGGATATTTTCGCCTCATCTACAGGGGTACCTATGCACTATCATGTCAAGCACTCCACCGATATGACCCTGGGTGTGTCGCTACCGAATGGACTGATCTATCGACGCTCCATTCTATAGAAATATGAGATCAAGACGTAGATTCATGTACTGTTGCAAAAAGGGCACATCAGGCCAAGCTCATCGCCCTGTGGGAGCCGAATTGTATTTGTACAGAGGAAGGATGAGATCTGGAGACTCTGTATTGACTATTGGGTGCTGAAAAAGATCACTGTCCAAAATAGATACACAATCCTATGGATTGACGGCCTTCTAGACTGGATCAAGGGGGCCAAATATTTTAGCATGATTGAATTGAAGTTTGGTTATCACCAGGTTCCTATCAAACCCTCCAGTGTGTGGAAGATTGCTTTCAAATCCAAAGAGGGCCTTTTCGAATGGTTGTTCATGCCTTTCGAGTTGACAAATTCCCCCAAAACCTTCATGAGATTGATGGAAGACATCTTGTGATCCTTCATCAATGCATTCGTGGTGGTGTATTTAGATGAAATCTCGATCTTCAACTAGATTTGGGAGGATCTCTTCCAAAATATTTGACAGGTTGTTCAAACCCTGTGACAACACAATTTGTGTGCCAATTTGGATAAATGCACCTTTGACAGGACCTAGGTTCAATAACTGGGTACATCATTGATGAGCACGGTGTGCATGTGGACCCAGCCAAGATATAATTCATTCGAGATTGGCTAGCCCTAACCACTCTAACAGAGCTCCAAGAAATTCTTGGTCTTTCCAATTTCTACTGTAAGTTCTTGTTGGGGTTCTCTCATATCACCTGCCCTTTAAGTCAGTTCAGCAAGGGTAGAGCGAAAGCAAAGTTATTTTGGTATGAAACTCAAAAGAAGGCATTTTTTGAGTTGAAGCATTGCCTCTACTATGCACCACTGCTCACATTACCATACCTGCAACAACCATTTGAGATTGAGACAGATGCCTCCGACTATGCTATTGGTGTAGTTCTTACTCAGTAGGGGCATCCAATGGCTTACCATAGTGAGACACTTTTAGACATAGTCCAAAAGTATTCCACTTACGAAAAAGAAATTTATTCCATTGTGGAGGCTTGTTGTCAATGGAAGCATTACATTTTGGGGAAGGAAACAGTCATCCACATAGACCACCAACCCCTGCAATTCATATAGACACAAAGGAAGTTTCAGAATGATCATCATCATAAATGGTCCACATACCTGCAACAATTCCATTTGAACATTAAGTATAAGAAGGAAAACACCAATAATGTTGCAGACTGCCTCATTTGACCACCAATCATAACATTGATCATTGTGCTCAACTCTTGTGAGCATGAGAATTTGGGGTGGCCGCATCTTTACAAGAGTGATCAAGAATTCACTAGCACATACCAGATACTCCTAGAACGTAAGCAGGTTCCAATTTTTCACCTCTGGGAAGTAATGGTATGCCACATGGGACACATCTGTGTTCCTTCAAGCAAGTGTGCCAAGATGATTTTGAATGCGCAGTATAGTCGGGTCCCTAGACGTTTCAGAGAAGAGAAAGTAATGGCAATACTGCAAAAGTATTTTTATATGCCAAACCTTCGTCATGATGCTGGGAGGTACATTAAATCCTGCACTTCCCATGCCATTGCCAAACCAACCATCAAGAAGAAATGCATATACACTCCTCTTCCTACTCCTATTTGACCATGGGAATCCATCTCCATGGATTACATGTTGGGTCTTCCTTCTACTGAGCACAACAATGACTGCATTTTTGTGGTTGTTGACAAATTCTCTAAGATGGCCATTATAAATCCTATAGAAGAGTATCACAGTGGAGGCCACCACTAAGCTCTTCTTTGAGTGAGTGTGGGTACACTTTGGGATACCATAGTCCATTGTCTCTAATCGGGACAACAGATTCCTAACTGCATTTTTCTCAAGTCTCTAGTCGATGCTGGTGATGAGCCCCAGTATTGTAGCAAGGACGCTACAACTCCTAGGGAAACCAACTTTACTTTATCAACCTGAGTTTCGTAAAAACATGGAGGTGACAGTGCTATGTGCACAATAGATGCAACAGTCTACTCTTTTCACCTCTCAACTAGGGCGATAAACCACTAGAGTTTTTCAAACCAATCTTCTATTGAATAAAATTAGGTTGACTATTGACAATGAATGTAAAGTTGTCTTTAATGCAGAAATTAAATTCTTGCCTATGTTCAGGAAATTAAAGTGCTAAATAGAAAGTGCTATGAAATGACATGAAATTACCTAGCTAGGTATTAACACACATTACTTGTAGAAGAGGCCTAATTTAACCTTGCATTATATCATCTAGTTATCTGGACTAAGTAAGCATGGAAATGATCATAACATTGCTAAGACTAATGTATACATGCACTAACTAAATATTGTAGAAAATAGTCTTTTGGTTTTCAATTTAGAAATGTAAATGTTAAGCTAAACAAGATGATCTTTTGTAGGGGAGGAAGATATGGGAAAACTGGTCAAAAAAGGCATTGAGGGGTATGGAGGTCGATTTGAAGGCCTACCCTAGGCTCTAATCATCATTTCTGCACAAAACAGTCTAAAACAGACTGATACAGGGTTTCTTGTAGTTGCTACAGGATTTCCTATATTTACTACACGATGTCTTGGTTTACTACAGGAAATTTTAGTTGAAAGTTGTAGGAAGGTGTGGAAGGTGAAAGGAAGTGTTGGGAAGGTGTATGATGGTGGAATAAGGTATGGATAAGATGCATACTACCCAAGGATTAGCCCATCTCTTCATGATGGTTGGATTTTCTCAAGGTAGTTGTCCATGGTGGCTACAAAACAGAAATTGGAATTGGTGATTGGTAGGATTTGGTGAGAGCTGGAGAAGACTTAGATGAGGTTGGTGGAATGAGTTCCTCCTTGTAGATCAACAACTCTTGCAACAACACATATTCATTTCTTCATTTATGCAAAAATTTATGTAAATGTGGAAAAGATGAGTTGAATTTGAGAAACTGATATATTGATGGCTAATGGATTAAATCTATGGAATGGAGTGCTTTCTAATCTACAACAAACTCAAGAAACCAAAATGACAATTGTAGGTTCTTCTAAGAAATCATCAACAATAATCTAATCAATAAGAAACCTTAAGCTATTTAATAACCAAAAGATAAATTTGTTTTTGGGGTTCTGAGAGTGAGGCCCTCAAACCATGATCCCATGATAGAGATGAGGATGAGGCCACTATCACAAGATTTTCTGAAGTCTTTTCTTTCACTACTGTAACACTGATCTACTTCTCTAACTAATGGAATAAAAACTAACCAACCATGCAAATACTTGTAAGTTAAACAAAACAAACATAACTTCGACAACTAATCTATGATTCTAGTCTATGGATATATGTACAAAAAAGGGAACCTTTGTTGCTAGGGTTGGGCCCTAACCCAAGTGATTCAGCCCTCTAAGTCAACTCATTGCTCGATCAAAGAAACCCTTTTCATTATCACCAAAATGTTAAAAATAACATAAGAATAATAATCACATTATCTTAAGCTCAAAAATGCCTCTTGGCTACAATAAAAAGTCGAATCCTAATGAGGCCCTAAGACTTCTTATTTTTACAACTGAAGATACCAACAAATTCCTTAAATTTAGGGAGGCTTGGCTCCACAACTCAATATTAACTTGTCTTCAACGATCACTGGCTTGGCTTCTAGTGAACTCAATGGGCTTGGCTGCTTGTAACTTCGAGCTGATGAGATCTTGTGGAGGAATCTTCGAGTGATTAAGGAGTTAAGGAGGAAGACCCAATCTCCTAAAATCCCTCTTTCTTGTCTACTTCGAGTTCCCGCACTTAAATTAGCCCAAAAATACTCTAAATCCTAGAATTAATGCACATTAGGCCACATGACATACATCTCTACCCTTCTCACTAAGCCAAATATAATAAAATATGTAAATAAATGTGAGAAAAGTTGATTTTAATAAGCTTGAAGTGGCATTAAGGCCCATATAATTTACCTATTGATGAACCTCATCAACTGGATACCAAAATCACTAAGTCCACAACTTTCCATCCCCAAATTGATGGCCAAATAGAAGTCTTCAACAAGATGATCATACACATTTTTCAAATGTACAACTTGAAACATCCACGCACATCGAATGAAAGCATCCCTTATGTCTAGCACAACTACGACAATTCTCTCCACAACTCAATGGGCCATAGCCCCTTTCAGGTAGGGTTGGGATGTCAGCCATTATGTCCCATTGATGTGGATATACCATTTGTAGCTACTCAGGCATATTCAACTCATCTCTAGTCTGACGCCGACAAGGCTAACGGCTTCATTTAGTGCATTCAACACATTCGCCGGCAGGTCCATGATATATTGGACAGACCCAATGCTAAGTACAAGCAACGCCATGATTAACATTAGGTGTCGCACAAGTTCTAGGTGGGCGACAAAATTTCGCTGCATTTGTAGAAGGAACACCTCGCTAGACCCCATCGCAAGCTTCGCCTACTTCGATATGGGCCATACACCATCACCAAGGTTGTAGGGGAAAATGCCTTCGAGATCTACATTCCACCATTTCTTGGTCTTCACCTAGTGTTCAATGTAGACGTCTTCAACCATACTTTCCACCATTATTGGACACATCTGACATTGAAGAACAACTCACACCAACAAAGCTAAACCCAGACTGCATAGAACATGCCACAACTGATCAGATCATGGACACACGGATAAAAAACAGTCACCAATAGAAGATCCAACTGTATCGGGTTTTCAAAGCTGGGCAACTCCTGCACCGCAGTAAGTGGCTCACCAAGGACCAAGTTCAACAAAAGTTTCCCCATCTCATGGAGGCACTCAATGCAATAGGGACCATTACTTCCTAAAGGGGGAGGACTAATCCAGGTGGATATTGGTGGCCACCCTCCTATTCCACTTGGACCCCCAACACTGTCTCTTTCAGTTTTTCAGTTTTTTAATTATAGCACAACTTACTATTTTTGGAAACTTTTTGGATCCTAAACTTCGGGCGCTGTTTTTAGAACCTAAACGACGTTTTTAGGGAAAACGAAGAGACTGTAAAATTCACACAAAAGTTCACATATTTTATTTTTGTGTTCCTTCAAGATCTTCGAAATGAGGTATTATGATAGCCAAACAGAGACCGTATGCCAAATTTATGATCTCAAGAAATTAATGTAGAAATTCCCACTGTAGATCACTTGATAATGCAATATACTAAAGCAAAATACTTGATCTACTTCTACAAACAAACTTGCAGAAGCTTAATCGATTTTGAGCAAGATCAATTAGAACACATATAACAGAGAATGAGAAATCAATCACACATAAACATAGAAGAATACTCTGGGGAAAGCCTCAGCTAAAAACCCCGCTATCTGTATTATCATACAAGTGGAAATATCTACGTATTACACAAAGCTTTAGCTCACAATGTATCCAACTCTCAGTTCAATGCCTCAATGTTGCTCACAGACTGAATAGACACAACATATGTCTTCCCTCAGTCCTCCAAGCCTCCTATTTCCTTGCGCAACTTCTCCTAGCTCCTCTGGGTGCCACTTGTGTGAATTCTCATCTCGCACAACTCACCAAACTCAGAAGTAACTGTGCAATCTCCAAGGAATGAATTCCTTCTGCATGCAAGAGATATCCTTAATGGAATATTCCTGCAATTGATAGTACATTGTCCCATCCTCTGATCTCAACTGGGTCTCTGATTGAACTGACATGCGTTAGTTATTTATGAGAGAATATTCAGTTATCTAAAGTACAATAGTTACATGCATGCATGCATTAACTAACTTAACTCACAATGAGTTCCACAAACTGTTGGAACTAATCTAACTGGACTTAACTTAGTTAACTGAGCTAACTAATTACAAGTCAAAGTACAACTCATCCTGATCTCCTTAATCAAGGGATAACTTCCTCAATCAAAGGGAAAATTGTTGCATGTCCTCACATAGACTTCATGTTTAATTTTCTCCAACTAGTTAACTCAAGATGAATTAAATAATTATTTTTTCAAACAATGCTAAGATCAAATTCGAATTTTAATTCTCAAATTTAGTTCAGGCACTAACTAAAATTGAAATGTATCCCGAAATACTACTTATAGCAATGTTATTTTTAGCATTTCTATATTTAGCATTCCTTGTTGCTATTTTCAACACTCCCTCTCAATAAGAAAGGGATTATTTTTCACCCCAATCCTATCTCTGTGGAACTCGAATTTGCATTTTGACAATGCCTTAGTCAAAATATTTGCATCTTGCTCCTCGGTCGAAACACACAGCAAAGACATGATCCTCTTCACCACACAATCTCGAAGATGATGATACTGGATATCGATGTGCTTAAACCTGTCATGAAATACTGGATTCTTAGAGAGTTTGATACAACTCTAACTATCGCAATAGATCACAGTTGAATCCATCCTCTGACCAAACAATCCAATTAGAATTTTCCGCATCCAAATGGCCTCACGTGTTTCTTGACTGGCAACCATGTGTTCAGCCTCTCTTGAGCTACGTGCAACTGACCTTTGTTTCCTACTGTACCAAGAAACTGCAGCTGAACCAAGGTTGAAAATTCCTCTTGAAGTGCTCTTCCGATCTGATGGACTCCCTGCCCAATCTGCATCTGAGTTGCCCTGTAGCTTCACTCCCTCTATCCGTCTATACCATTATCCACACTGAGATGTGCCTCTGAGGTATCTCAACACATGCTTTGCTGCCTTCCAAAATAGCTTGGTAGGTTGAACCATAGCTTGACTCAGTTGGTTCACCGCAAATCACAAATATGGTTGTGTGTTCACTAAATACATCAATGAACCGACAAGTTGCCGATAAACAGTAGCAACTACTGCCTCACCTGAAGTAGCATACTCCTTCCTCCAGTTACCTTCTAAAGGATTCTACATGGGCTTGCACTTCTCCATGTGGAATCTCCTGAGTATCTCATTGGCATACTTGCCTTGAGACACAAACACTTCCCCATCCTTCTTCCACACTTCCATGCCTTGAAAGTAGTGCATAAGACCCATGTCTTTCATCTCGAACTCTCTTGCAAGGTCCTCCTTGCAAGAGTCAATCAATTGATCATCACCTGTCAATATTAGATCATCAACATAAATAACAATGATCAATGGCTTACCTTCTACCATGATGTGGTAAATGTTTGCATCCGCTTCACTATTTGTGAAGCCCAACCTGGTAAAATAGCTGTCGATCCTAGTGTACTAAGCACGAGGTGCTTCCTTCAGCCCATACAAAGATCTCTTGAGTCGGCACACATGCGACTCACGATCGAAGGTCTCAAATCCTTCTGGTTTCTCTATGTACACCTCTTCCTCAATCTTACCATTTAGGAACGTAGTCTTCACATCCATCTGATGGATCTTCCAACCCATCTGAGCTGATAGTACCAACATCGATCTGATAGATGAGTACCTTGCTATAGGAGCAAAAGTCTCATCATAGTCAATCCCCTCGACCTGTGATAAACCACGAGCAACTAACCTTGCCTTATGTTTCTCCACACTCCCATTAGCTACTTGCTTTACCTTATAAATCCATCGGGAACTCACCATTGACTTGTCCTCAAGTCTTGGGATAAGATCCCAAACATTGTTCTGAACTATGGAGTCATAATCCTCCACCATTGCATCAACCCAGACTAGTTGTTGCACTGCTTCCTCAAAGGAAGATGGTTCGGACTCTACACACTCCCCAACCAGGGCCATATAACCAATGTACCTCTCGAGTGATCTCCTCTGTTTGCACTGAGAGGATGGTTGTCCCACATTCTCTCTCTCATCCATCACCAATTTGTCAGCTTCCCTTGAGCGTTTCTGCCCATCTTTAGAAGACTCTACATGAGTGGATGTATCCACTCTCGGATCCTCTGCATGCGGCTGCCCCGCATCAGTCTGAGGCTCCTCCTCTCTAGGAACCAAAATTTCCTCCTCTACATGAAACTTGAGCTCCCTCTTAAGGGAAACTCACATGGCCTTCTGCTCGATGAACTTCAGATCTCTGCGTACCACTATCCTTTGACTCATAGGCAAGAACACCCAATAGTTGTGGGGTGTATCAGTGTACCCCACAAGTATCCCCAACCCAGTTGTTGGCTCTAGCTTCTTCCGAGCATCTTTGGTCACATGGAAATAAATCGATGATCCAAATATCCCGAAGTGACTCACATCTGGTCTATTCTCGGAAAAGACCTCCACTGGTGTCTTCATCCCCAGTATACGATGCAGACTTCTATTCTGCAAGTATACTGTTGTATTGCATGCCTCACCCCACAAATGATGCAACATCGCCAAAGCTGCTCCCACAATCGATCTATTCTTCCTTTCAGCCACCCCATTCTATTGTGGGTTATGGAGTGTCGTCAACTCCTGTTTAATTCCTTCTGCTGCATAGAAGTCCTTAAACTGTTGGGAGACATACTCTCCACCATTTCCGCTTCACAAGGCCCTTATTTTCTTTCTATATTCTTTCTCAACCAAGGCTTTGAACTCACAAAACCTTGAGAAGGTTTGATCCTTCTTCTGCATGAAGTAGACCCAACATCTATGAGAAAAATCATCAATGAAAATAACATAGTACCTTTGTTTAGCAGTGGAGGTTATCGAGAATGGTCCAAACACATCTGTATGAACTCACTCTAGGGTTGCTCCAGCTCGAATGTCTCGGTCCTGAAAGGAAGATTTTTCATACTTACCCAAGTTACAACCTTTGCATGTATCCACTTGCACCAGTTTTCCCTTGGGAAGTCCAATAGAAATCTACTGCATGATCTTCAAGGCCCCATGGTGCAAGTGGCCTAATCTTCTATGCCATAGCTCACCAATATCTTGGCTCTACACCAACTCTAGTTTGGAACTCAATGCAGTACAGTCTTCTACCTCCAGCTTGTAGAGATTCTTTACTCGAATCCCAATCCTCTTGGTCTGTCCAGTGCCGATATGCCTTAGGAATGTCTTTCCTTTACTAAAGACTACATCATAGCCTTTGTCTTCCAGCATAGCGATGGATACAAGGTTATTCTTCAGACTAGGCACATACTTTACATTAGTCAGCGTGAGAGGAGCTCCATGCTCCCTCTGAAACACAACCGTACCTTCACCTGAAACATGGTACTTTCCATCATCGCCCATCTATATACGCATATGGAGGTCCTTCTCCTCCAAGGTACTAAAAAGACTCTTGTCACCGGTCATGTGGAATGAGACTCCACTGTCCAGGTACCAAACACAACCCACCATCGATGAAACCATGCATGCAATGAGGGTGAAATCCAATTTGAACTGTAAGGCCAATGCCTCACCATCTGATCCTTTTGAGGATTCCTTCTTGAATTTCTTCTGTGGACAATTTGTAGCATAATGGCCCACGTCATGACAATGAAAGAATCTTACTTTCAATTTGTTAATCTTCTTCCCACCATGGGAAGAACTCGATTTGGAATGGGAGATCTTCCCCTTCCCTTTCCTTGCCTTACTCGCTAAGGCTAGATTTTCTTCATCATCTTGCTTTGATGAAGATCCATCTCTAGTGCTTCTCCTTATCTCCTCCTACATTAGATCCGACCAAAGTCGTTCCCAATCTAGTAGTTTCTATCCTCCATTTACTAAGTCTTGGTAGCTATGCCAACTCTTAGGAAGACTGAGGAGAGCAAGACTCACCATGTCATCATTAGCTACCGTGATCCCTACACTTCCAAGCTCATCCCTGCAGGTGGTGGGCTTGTTCAGATATGTAGAGATCGTGTCGCCCTATTCACACTTGATTTTTCAAAGTTTGTCTTTCAGTGCTAGCTTCCTTTGATCACTGCTGTTATGATATAGATCCTTCAATGTTTTCCACATTGAAAACAGTGTCTCCTTCCCATGGAGACTTGAGACAATGTGGTCTCCAACTCCCTCCAAAAGAATCCTCCTCGCTCTAGCCACACATTTCTTCCATTCCACCAATTCTTTGGCATTAGTAGTTGCTGGCTTGGGGATTTCTTGATCAATGAATTCCTTCAAACCGTTGTCCTCTAATACCGCTTCCATGCGATCCTTCTAGGCTATATAATTCGAGCTGCCATCCAGGGCATAATTTGAGATGTGATAAGAATTCAATTTCTATAATCAGGAATTCAAACTTCAAACTTGTTAGCCCCCTAATTTTCTCTCTTTTTGTCATTTCCCCTTCCTAAATCATGACCATTTACTATTTTTTTACCTCTTTTATACACCCTCATCTTGCACCAATCCAAGAACGATGACATATTTCGTATAAACTTTATTTTCTATATTTTTAATTCAACTTAGCATTAATTAATCATTTATTACATGATTTCTTGCTTATAATCACTCTTTGTAACTTATCGACATATCCAATGTTTATTTGATAGTCAAAGTACTTATCGTGACCGTTGATCCTAGTGCAGGATCAGATCTTGCATCGTTGCCAGCACAACAAATCCTTGCAGCAGATCCAAACCTACTTGATCACTGCCTCGTTTTGAGCAACTTCAGCCATGATAGAAAGATCGATCTAAAGGTAGCTGAGCTTCAACCATGACAGCAAGATCGATCCAAAGGCAGCCGAGATCGAATTTATGAAGAATGAACAGCTGGAGATTGGCTACGACCAGTTTTGTTAAACTGTCTAATTTTGAAGGCCTAAAAGCTAAATTCTGTGTTTGGCTATGTAATCGGTTGAATGATTTGTTTTGGCCTTTGGCCAAAGATCTATATAATGAAGAATGTAAATAGGACGAGGATATTTTTGGATACGATTTTTTGTATAGAACAGAGACACAGCCAAAGAGGCGGTAACAAGTTGTTGTATTTTTTTATCGCCTGAATATGAGTTGGATGATGTATTAACGCATATACTTGCCTCAGTGAATTAATAAAAAGGGATCTCCGCATCATGTTTTCTAAATCACATTTCTGTAATTGAAGCTGATGAACTGATTAAAGTACTAAGCAATGCTTTTGTTTGAAAGGGAAACGCACTGGTTGGCTAGGGCCCAACCAACCTAGCAAGTTTACCCTATTTCCTGTTTCCTGTAATTTGTGTTTATATTGTCAAGTGTGATTTAATTTCAAGCACATGCATTCTTGTCTGAGTGAAAGTAGATCCGTTGTGTGAAGTAGATAAATTTCCTTTCCTGCACTTGATTTCAGATTGGTTTTCCCCACCTGGTCCAAGTAGGAGAAATAAACCTGCACCAATGCACGTTGGTGTGATATTTCCTTTTCTGCAGTTCTGTTTGGTTGGTATTCCTCGCTTGGTCCAAGCAGGAGAAATGAACCTGAACTAGTGCACATTGGTGAGATGCAACAAGCCTTCTTAGTCTACTTCTCGCAATTTTCTTTCTTTCATTAAATACTTTATGACAGGATAAATGTATATGGATTGTTTCTTTTTTTCTGTACTCTATCAAGATTAGAAACATTCATTTTCTATGTGTGCAAATTGATTTAACAATATAATAGCACTTGCAGTAACGAAGCATTCATTTTAAGATTAAATGTTAAGTGCAAGAAGCTCTGATCCGGTGCAAGAACTAGTTTCTTGCCACGGGATCTGAGTGCTTTGAACCTGGAAAAATTCAAGCCCTTACAGGAAGTAAAACGCCTTTAGTAAAGAAACCATTTATACCTTCTGCATAAATCTATGTTCCTACACTAGTGCAAGCAGACTGCGATAGTGCAGGACATATTAGTGCAAGAAGGAAATCTCTAAAGGAGCAGGTTTAAAGGGCCCATATGATGAGACTGCTAAGTGTCTCTTCTAAAGAAAAACATGCACTCAGTAGTTAAACAATAATTAGCTAGAGTGATTGCCCCTTTATCTTTAATTCGCTCTTGCAAATGCATTCTTTCTTGTTCCAGTCTTAGATTATTTTGATGGTTCAAGTTGCCTTTTTCTCTTCTTAGTTTGATTATGCAATCTTTCCTTTCAAGAAAGTAGGGATTTATATTAGAAAGCTTCATACCACCTTTGGCATTGCCTGTGCTTCGTCTCTAAGTTTACAGATCCCCGGGTTGACAAATTAAGTGTTGAGGAGTTTGCTTAAGTGTAATTCCTGCACCCAACATTTTGGTGTTGTTGCCTGGAGGGTGATTTGATTTGGTAAGAATTTTCTAATTATACAATAAAGGTAATTTTTCCTTTATTTTTGCAGTATTGTTTGGAAAATCTTCTTTGAAATAATTTTACTGGTGTTAATTGATTTCTAATAGCATTTTTATTAGAAGGTGTTTGTTATTTTTCTTTCTTTTTTGAAATGAATGCCTAGAGAAGGTAAGGGTTCAAAGCCCACTAAGTGCTGAAAGAATTCTGAAAACAATTCTCATATTGGGTCTCCTTCTATGTGAAGGAAGCCCAATCTAATTCAAACCCATCACGCAAGAACAGTCCCCCTGGATTATGGTGACAACAACTCAGGTGTGGTTCAGTCTGTTGGGAGCAAAAGGGAAACAATGACAGACCATGAAGATCATGTGGAAGGGACTGGTGAAAACCATGTAAGTAGGGAACAATCCACTTTTTTGTTTCCAATTGTGGACCCTGATACTGTGGCGCAAATCAAGAATATTCCACCATCAAATCTCCCTCATTTCCATGGTAAAGTTCATGAAGATCCTGACTCTTTTTTATTCGAGTTTGATATTTTGTGCAGAAGTTATGATTATTCAACTGATGCTCAGAAGCTAAGATTATTTCCTATTACTCTCAAGGACTCAGCTCTATGCTAGTTTATGGGGTTAGAAGGAAACACTATAACCTCTTGGGATTAGATGAAGAGAGTGTTTTGTCTAAATATCAAGAATATTGCAAAACTCGAGACATACAGGATGATATTTTTACAATCATATAGGATGATGATGAAACTCTTGAAGATTACCTAGAAATATTTCTGTATATTTTACAAAGGTCGAAACTTAAGCTTGATTCCAGTACTATTAGAACCTTGTTCTTAAGAGGACTTACTGATAATGCTAGAAATAATTTAAATCTGTTAGGACAAGGTGATATTTCTTAGCAAACTTTTGAACAAATTTGTGAATTATGTAGGAAATGTTCAAGAAATCAGTATAGATTAGGTAGAGGAACTCGAAACAAAAATAGAAAATCCGAATCTATTGATTCTATGATTATTGGACTAGAAAATAAAATGGAAAACATGAAAATTGATATAATGAATGTTCTTACCAAACAGTTGGACTCTTTAAAATTTCAGCAAAAACTCATGAAGGAACAAGAGCCATTATGCTTTGCTATCCTAAATGTAGAGACAAGCATCCACCTAAAGAGAGTTCTCTTAATTTGAAAGAAACTAATAAGTGTGCTATTTGTGCAGAAGACCATGTCACAGAAAAATGTCCCTCTATACCAAGACTTAAAGCTGTATTTACAGGGGGACAACCTGAAGTTGAATACTTGTATGCTATGGGAGCAAAGAGAAATTGGCTTAAGGGAGGTGCAGGTATGGCTACTGAATTTTCTCCACATTATTTTGGTTATAATTCACATGCATATTCTTGTCCTAAAACTAATCAGCAGTGGTAGTATGGGAATCAATATCAACATGGGAAACCTTCTCAACCATGGCAACAAGGTTGGAGAGGGCCAACTCATTCTCCATATTCCTACCAGCCACCCATGTAGTCATATCCATCTACGCATACACCCTATTGAATGCCTCAACTTCCAAGTCAGTCTACTCCAGCATTACCTTTACCTCCACCTTTTCGACCTCCTCAGTTGCCTGCTCAACCTATGCCCAATCCTAACAATAATAAAGCAGTGCAAATGATATATGTAACAAACCCACCTTTACCATTCGAGTACCTGTCTATCCCAGTTGAGGTTCATGATATTCAATTAAGATCGAGAAGGACTATAACATTAGAAAATCAGAAGAAACCTAGAGTGATTGTTGAAGAGAAAGAAGAAGAGGAAACTCTTAACCATTCTCCGAAAGCTATCACTAAGCAACCTTACCCTTTGAATCCTTTCCATATTCTTCCAACCAGCCTCCCTTCCCAGAGAGACTAGTAATGGAATCAAGTGAACCTATTTCTGAGACTAGCTTGGAATCAAAGCATCAAAATCTTTTCATTAAGATACCTCTGCTCCAAGCCATCAAAGAGAGCCCTATTTGTACCAAGATTTTTAAGGAACTATGTCTCAAGAAACCCGAGAGGAAGATATTGGAACCACAAACCATTCAATTTGTTAGTAGGGGAACAAAGTTGATGACGGGATGTGTGTCTATGGAAAAATATACTGATCTCGGAAACCCTGTTGTCTCAGTTCAGATTGGTAATGTCCTTATCTCTAATGCTCTTATAGACCTAGGGGCGGCCATTAATGTCTTGACTAAGCAAACCATGGATCAACTTCGGTTATCTCATATTCGCCCTACTCCCACTGTGCTTGAATTAGTGGATAGAGCTAAAATTAATCCAAAAGGAGTATGGGATGATGTGATCATCTCATTAGATTCTTGGGAATATCTTGCTGATTTCATTGTGCTTTAGCCAAAGAACCTAGTAGGAGGACATCTCTTGATCTTGGGTCGACCATGGCTTGCTATAGTCGATGCATATATTGGATGTCGCTCTAGTGATATGTATATTTTGCATGGAGATTCTAGGAAGAAAGTTACCTTATAACCCCTTGCTAGATCCATTCAGGACCTTTGAGATACTTTATGGTTGGATCAAAGTAGTGACGAGGAGACTCAGCCCATTTCCCTTATCCATCATTATACTGGTTCTTCACAAGAAGATGAGATTCAAGATTTCCTGAATAACCTATACACTATGCCTAATTCTGAGCTATTAGGCCAGATTTTCAGCCTAGATTTTCAAGATAATCATGGTCATCATTCTTCTATACCGCTGCATATGACACACCCCCTTCAGTACTCCTGAGCCTGATACTACTCTTGTTGATATTAGCCCTAGTAAATCCTTGTATATTAGTTCAGATTTGGACTCATCACAGCAAGAGCAGCTTGTGAATTTGTTGCAAAACCATATTAGTGCATTTGCATGGATCTATGAAGATATGAAGGATATTCCCTATGGTTGGATCAAAGTAGTGATGAGGAGACTCAGCCCATTTCCCTTATCCATCATTATATTGGGTCTTCACAAGAAGATGAGATTCAAGATTTCCTGAATAACCTATACACTATGCCTAATTTTGAGCTATTAGACCATATTTTCAGCCTAGATTTTCAAGATAATCATGGTCATCATTCTTCTGTACCGCTGCATATGACCCACCCCCTTCAGTACTCCTGAGCCTAATACTACTCTTATTGAGATTAGCCCTAGTAAATCCTTGTATATCAGTTCAAATTTGGACTCATCACAGCAAGAGCAGCTTGTGAATTTGTTGCAAAACCATCTTAGTGCGTTTGCGTGGAGCTATGAAGATATGAAGGATATTCCCTATGGTTGGATCAAAGTAGTGATGAGGAGACTCAGCCCATTTCCCTTATCCATCATTATACTGGGTCTTCACAAGAACATGAGATTCAAGATTTCCTGAATAACCTATACACTATGCCTAATTTTGAGCTATTAGGCCATATTTTCAGCCTAGATTTTCAAGATAATCATGGTCATCATTCTTCTGTACCGCTGCATATGACCCACACCCTTCAGTACTCCTGAGCCTGATACTACTCTTGTTGAGATTAGCCCTAGTAAATCCTTGTATATTAGTTTAGATTTGGACTCATCACAGCAAGAACAGCTTGTGAATTTGCTGCAAAACCATCTTAGTGCGTTTGCGTGGAGCTATGAAGATATGAAGGATATTCCCTATGGTTGGATCAAAGTAGTGATGAGGAGACTCAGCCCATTTCCCTTAACCATCATTATACTGGGTCTTCACAAGAAGATGAGATTCAAGATTTCCTGAATAACCTATACACTATGCCTAATTTTGAGCTATTAGGCCAGATTTTCAGCCTAGATTTTCAAGATAATCATGGTCATCATTCTTCTGTACCACTGCATATGACCCACCCCCTTCAGTACTCTTGAGCCTGATACTACTCTTTTTGAGATTAGCCCTAGTAAATCCTTGTATATTAGTTCAGATTTGGACTCATCACAGCAAGAGCAGCTTGTGAATTTGTTGCAAAACCATCTTAGTGCATTTGCGTGGAGCTATGAAGATATGAAGGATATTCCCTATGGTTGGATCAAAGTAGTGATGAGGAGACTCAGCACATTTCCCTTATCCATCATTATACTGGGTCTTCACAAGAAGATGAGATTCAAGATTTCCTGAATAACCTATACACTATGCCTAATTTTGGGCTATTAGGCCAGATTTTCAGCCTAGATTTTCAAGATAATCATGGTCATCATTCTTCTGTACCACTGCATATGACCCACCCCCTTCAGTACTCCTGAGTCTGATACTACTCTTGTTGAGATTAGCCCTAGTAAATCCTTGTATATTAGTTCAGATTTGGACTCATCATAGCAAGAGCAGCTTGTGAATTTGTTGCAAAACCATCTTAGTGCGTTTGTGTGGAGCTATGAAGATATGAAGGATATTCCCTATGGTTGGATCAAAGTAGTGATGAGGAGACTCAGCCCATTTCCCTTATCCATCATTATACTGGGTCTTCACAAGAAGATGAGATTCAAGATTTCCTGAATAACCTATACACTATGCCTAATTTTGAGCTATTAGGCCAGATTTTCAGCCTAGATTTTCAAGATAATCATGGTCATCATTCTTCTGTACCGCTGCATATGACCCACCCCCTTCAGTACTCCTGAGCCTGATACTACTCTTGTTGAGATTAGCCCTAGTAAATCCTTGTATATTAGTTCAAATTTGGACTCATCACAACAAGAGCAGCTTGTGAATTTGTTGCAAAACCATCTTAGTGCGTTTGCGTGGAGCTATAAAGATATGAAGGATATTCCCTATGGTTGGATCAAAGTAGTGATGAGGAGGCTCAGCCCATTTCCCTTATCCATCATTATACTGGGTCTTCACAAGAAGATGAGATTCAAGATTTCCTGAATAACCTATACACTATGCCTAATTTTGAGCTATTAGGCCATATTTTCAGCCTAGATTTTCAAGATAATCATGGTCATCATTCTTCTATACCGCTGCATATGACCCACACCCTTCAGTACTCCTAAGCCTGATACTACTCTTGTTGAGATTAGCCCTAGTAAATCCTTGTATATTAGTTTAGATTTGGACTCATCACAGCAAGAGCAGCTTCTGAATTTGTTGCAAAACCATCTTAGTGCATTTGCGTGGAGCTATGAAGATATGAAGGATATTCCCTATGGTTGGATCAAAGTAGTGATGAGGAGACTCAGCCCATTTCCCTTATCCATCATTATACTGGGTCTTCACAAGAAGATGAGATTCAAGATTTCCTAAATAACCTATACACTATGCCTAATTTTGAGCTATTAGGCCAGATTTTCAGCCTAGATTTTCAAGATAATCATGGTCATCATTCTTCTGTACCACTGCATATGACCCACCCCCTTCAGTACTCCTGAGCCTGATACTACTCTTGTTGAGATTAGCCCTAGTAAATCCTTGTATATTAGTTCAGATTTGGACTCATCACAGCAAGAGCAACTTGTGAATTTGTTGCAAAACCATCTTAGTGCATTTGCGTGGATCTATGAAGATATGAAGGATATTCCCTATGGTTGGATCAAAGTAGTGATGAGGAGACTCAGCCCATTTCCCTTATCCATCATTATACTGGGTCTTCACAAGAAGATGAGATTCAAGATTTCCTGAATAACCTATACACTATGCCTAATTTTGAGCTATTAGGCCAGATTTTCAACCTAGATTTTCAAGATAATCATGGTCATCATTCTTCTGTACCGCTGCATATGACCCACCCCCTTCAGTGCTCCTAAGCCTGATACTACTCTTGTTGAGATTAGCCCTAGTAAATCCTTGTATATTAGTTCAGATTTGGACTCATCACAGCAAAAGCAGCTTGTGAATTTGTTGCAAAACCATCTTAGTGCGTTTGCGTGGAGCTATGAAGATATGAAGGATATTCCCTATGGTTGGATCAAAGTAGTGATGAGGAGACTCAGCCCATTACCCTTATCCGTCATTATACTGGGTCTTCACAAGAAGATGAAATTCAAGATTTCCTGAATAACCTATACACTATGCCTAATTTTGAGCTATTAGGCCAGATTTTCAGCCTAGATTTTCAAGATAATCATGGTCATCATTCTTCTATACCGCTGCATATGACCCACCCCCTTCAGTACTCTTGAGCCTGATACTACTCTTGTTGAGATTAGCCCTAGTAAATCCTTGTATATTAGTTCAGATTTGGACTCATCAGAGCAAGAGCAGCTTGTGAATTTGTTGCAAAACCATCTTAATGTGTTTGCGTGGAGCTATGAAGATATGAAGGATATTCCCCCTAAAACTTGTACACATCATATCTATATTTAGGAAGGAACCCGACCTATCCAACAACCCCAAAGGCAAATGAATCCAGCTCTAAGAGATATTGTGAAGGAAGAAGTACATAAACTCTTGGATGCTGATTTTATCTATCCTATTTCCGACAGTGAGTGGGTCTCTCCATTAGTGCTAGTACCTAAGAAAGATGGAAGATGGGTATTTGTATTGATTATAAGGAATTAAACAAAGCCACTCTCAAAGATTATTTCCCTCTCCCTTTCGTTGACCAGGTGCTTGATACCCTTGCAGGAAATAAATATTTTTCCTTTTTGGATGGCTTCAGTGGTTATAACCAGATACAGATTGCACCCAAAGATCAGGATAAAACTACTTTTACATGTCCATGGGGTAAATTTGCTTATAGAGTGCTTCCCTTTGGTTTATGTAATGCCTTGACTACCTTTCAAAGGGTAGTCCTGGCCATTTTTGCTGATCTAGAATTTGTAGAAATTTATATGGATGACTTTTCTGTGTTTGGTGATTCATTTTAGGAAACTCTCAAAAATCTGGAAAAAGTACTTCTTCATTGTCACAAATCCCATCTCGCCTTGAGTGACAAGAAATGTATATTAATGTGCAAAGCGGGAGTGGTACTTGGCCATTTGATTTCTGGTAAATATATCCAGGTTGATCCAGCAAAGATCGAAATCATTTTGCATCTTCCTGCACCCAAAACTCAAAGGGGAGTAAGAGGTTTTTTAGGACATGTCGGTTACTATAGGAGATTCATTGAAAATTTTTCTAAGATAGTTGCCCCTCTTTTCCGACTTCTAGCTAAGGATAATGAATTTTCTTGGACTACAACTTGCCAACAGTCTTTTGAAACATTGAAGGAAAAGTTAGTACATGCACCAGTTTTGAGAGGTCCTAATTGGTCCCTGCCTTTTCACATTTCCTCTGATGCTTCATATTTGGCTATTGACGCAGATTTAGGACAAGAGGAAAATAAACAATCCTATTCTATTTATTATATTAGTAAGAATTTGTCTTCTGTTGAATTAAATTATACAATTACAGAGAAATAGTTTTTAGCTATAATTTTTGCAATTAATAATTTTAGAAACTATATTATAGGATATGAAGTATTTGTACATACTGATAATTCCGCGATCAAATATTTGATGAACAAGCCATTGACTAGTGGTAGAGTGACTAGGTGGTTACTATTGTTGCAAGAATTTAATATTACTATTGTTGATAGACTAGGAAAATCTAATGTTGTAGCAGATTTTCTTTCTAGATTAGATAATCCTGGTGAAGCAACTCCTGTTAATGATGATTTTCTGGATGAACATCTTTTTTCTATGTCAACAGATTCCTTGTGGTTTGCTGACACTGCTAATTACTTGGTTATTGAGAAAAAACCACCCCACTTGTCCCCTCATGAAAAGCGGAGTATTATTCAGAAAAGTGTTGCATATTCCTGGATTCAAGGAGATCTCTTTTACACTGGTCCAGATCTGATTATCCGTAGGTGTGTAAGAGAGGAGGAAGTGTTTGACATATTGAAATTTTCTCCTGATGAACCTTGTGGAGGCCACTTCGTTGATAAGCAGACTACATATAAAGTATTACGTTCTAGTTACTTTTGGCATTCCTTGTTTAAGGATGCCAAATAGTATGTCAGGCGTTGTGATAACTGTTAGCAAATGGGCGAGCCTAATCAAACCAATGAAATGCCTTTATGCCCCCAAGTTATGATTGAGCCATTTAAAAAATGGGCTATTGATTTTATAGGACCAATCAATCCAACATCATTAAGTAAAAAACATATCTTGGTTTGTACAGATTTTGTTACAAAATGGGTAGAAGTTAAAGCTATTTCTTTTGCTACAGAAAAAAAAAAGTTGTTGATTTTCTTTTTACTGAAATATTTACTAGATTTTATGTTCCTAGAGAAATTGTTTCTAACAATGGTCCGTAGTTTATTTCTAATCTGGTATAGGGTGTGATGGAGCAATATAAGATCTGACACAGGAAATCCACACTGTATCACCCGCAAGAAAATGGTCAGGTGGAATGCACAAACAAAGTGATCGAGTCCATTCTTACAAAGACAATAAATATGCATCGGAAAGACTGGGCTAAAAGATTACTAGAGGCTTTGTGGGCATACAGAACCACTTGGAGAAATAGCATGGGACATACACCATATGAGCTGGTATATGGCAAACAGGTTCTGTTACCAAATGAATTCCAATCAAAGCTTTTAGAAATGCAGTTTAGTTAGGAATATATCTCTCTGAGGCACAATAATGATGTCTTCTCCAATTGAATGAGTTAGATGAATTTTGTAGGGATGTTGTTCAGTAGAACATACTAATACAGCAGCAACACAAAAGGTGGCATGACAAGCCTATTCAGAGAAAACAATTCCAACCAGGTGATTAGGTGCTCCTTTATGATTCTAGATTTAAAATCTTTAAAGGGAAATTCCACACATGTTGGATGGGACCTTATGAAGTGATCCAAGTATTCGAGAATGGAGAAGTAGAAGTTAAAACTATTGATGGACAAAATTCAGTATTCATGGTAAATGGACACAGGTTAAAGAAGTATTTTTAGCCACTTACCAGGAAAGATTTTACACAACAAGTCCAACAACAATTCGGGATGGTAGTGGTGAATGGTAATACCAACCTTTTGAAAACATGAATTTTTCTTCTACTTAAAAAAAAAAAGTAAAGAAAAAAACATTTTCCTGTAATTATGAAAATCAGTTCATTGACATGATTGCAAAGGGATCAACTTGAAAACCAACTTGCTGGCAAGAAGATCAAAAATTTCTAATAAAAAGAAAATGTTGCTTGATCTTTAGATATGCTAGCGACCACCAAATAAAAACAGGTTCAGCAAAACCAACCTTTATACAATTGGGGTAATTAGCATAGATATTTTTATTCAAGCAACGCTTAATTTTCACCGCAGTTATTTTTTTTCTTGCACCAATGCAGGAAAACCTTCCAAAAAAATTTCTGCCTCTCTTCATATTCCACTTCCGTAATATTCTCTCAGCTTTCTTCTTCAATCCCAAAATGATTAACCTTCCCACATTCTTCTATTTACACTGTCCACTTTGAAAAAATCCCACTTTACCCTTGAATTTTTTTCCCTATCCCACTTCTGTTTATTCCCTCTTTTGGTACTATTCCTCAAATCCCTGTAACAAAATTCCTTCCCATTCTTAAATTTCCCTTTTCCCACTTCTTTGTTCCCTCATGAATTCATTGCAAGATCTCGCGCATAAAGAGCAAAAGGATATGCTCTTAAGCATCAAGAAAAGGACAAAGAAAATTTCCAGTATAAGTTGAGAAAGCCATGTGGAAGTCCAGCCTATATTTTATTTAAATTCTCTGTTCATTCTTAGATATTATGCTTGCACTAGTGCAAGCATGTTGTCTTATATGATAAAGCAAGCATAATGGTACTAGCAGAATAGCATAATCTAAGCGGTGCAAGTAGACCAGTGTAAGCATGCACCTTGTCAGAAACATAGTATACTTTGTTCTTTTCATAGCATACGTCATAGGAAAGTGATCATCATGAAAATTTATAAGAAGTCCTTTCACTTAGCCAATGAGTACTTGTGCTATCATACTAACTAGGAGAAAATTATTTAAAGTACAAGGTGTTTTTAAGTTAGGAATCATCATCATTTTTTAATGAATGCTAAGTTCTTTTTTTTTTGAATTATGAAGGAATGCAGAAGTGTTTAATCATTGCTTGGACATAATTACCCCTTTCTGTGATAATCCTAGATGTCCTTCACTCATAATGATTACTTTACCTAGCCATTAAAACGTCGCTGCAAGTACCAATCCAGCCTGATCACAAAAATGTCGTCCATCTATGGTGAATGAATGGGTGATAAGATGGAAAGGATGGTGGACAATTGGATCACTATTTATAAGAACTAATTTTCCCAGTGTTGCATGTAAAATTCTCGACTGTTCATAGCTATTAAGCAACAATTATGCTTGTTCAAAACGAACCCTCGTCTCTCAGTAAGGTAGAATAGATTGCCAAGTATCACAATAGTCTTGCACTATTACAAGACTCGGGCTTTATTCGGTTCCTACAGAAGTTTGACGGGCATGATAGAGAAGTGGTTTTATAGTTTTCCAGAAGTTTCAAAAATGGCCAAGTAAAAATTGGGCCTCTAAAATTTTAAATCACAGAAGAATTTATGGCAGCAATGAAAGGCTTGGAAAATACTAGTGAACAATGGTTTAAAAATCAGAAACTAGAAAGGAAGTGATGGCAGCATTTCGTCGTCGAAAAGAAGATGGAAGTAGATTGGAAGGAAGGAGTTTCGTGCAGTACCTTGTTGGGACAGTGGAAAGACCTCATTTTCATCCTATAGAAGTTTGTAACCTGTGAGGGAAGATACTCTTGCACTTTTATATATCATTTTAGGATGTTGTAGCATTTCAAAGCCACCCGTCACATCTGGTGGAGGATGAATTTCATCTATTTTTTTCTTAAGAGCTTGGAAAAAATGGCCAAAGGTGTGCCAGATGGACGGGCAGACTAGGCCGACACGAAGCTATATCACCACGACCTGATAACGATCCTAGTCCTGAAACATCTAGAAGTTAAAGGCATGACCTGGGAGGCACTGTTGAAACAACTACATAAAAAGACAGCTGTTGGAAAGGAGACAAAGGACCCCACCATCACAAGCAAGGGCCCGAGTAATAATGAAAAGGGGAGTCCTTCTTGCACCAATGTAAAAAGGAAATGATCTGAAAAAGCAGAAAAGGCCCCATCTTCAAATAAGAAGATAGCTAGCGCACCTGTTGAAGAGACTCCTTCTTTGTCACTAGTACAGGCATAGACCCCTAGATATGACAACTTGTTAGTCCTTGCGGACACAACAAAATTTGCAGAGGTCGAAGATGACACTCTGTTGGAAGATTTCATTAAAAAGCCCCAGAAAAATAATAAAAGATTTGGTGCAGGCAAAGAACCAAAGTCCCCACATGGTGTTGGATCCCCTCCTACACCAGTACAAGAAGAAGAACAACAAGAAGAAGAATCAGAAGAAGAAGCAGAAGAAGAAGAACTAGAAGAAGAAGAAGCAGAAGAAGAAGAACCAAGAGAAGAAGAACCAAAAGAAGAAGGACCAGAGGAAGAAGAATTTCCTGATGTAACCATGAAGGATATTGAGGTCCCTAAGGAAGACACAGCCCCTGTCAAGACAGAAAAAGAAAAATATTTGGTAACTCCTGCTGCTTGAGTAGTTGAACTAGAGCTTCAAGTGCAAAACTTAGAACAGCTTATAGCTAAAGCACATGAGGATAAAGAACAAAGTAGAAGAGAATTGACTGTAGAGATCTAGAAAAAGAAAATAGAAGTTAAAGTCTGGAAGTACCGAGCTACGCAATGTTTCAAGCGACATAAAAAGGTGACAAAGAAACTAAAGAATATCATAAAGAAGAAGTTTGAAACATTGCAGGCTGATGTCAGTATGCCAAAGTAGGATTGAGCTGGAATGCTCAAAGTTTTGAAGTGTTTTGAAGAGGTAAAGAGTTGTGTGAGGACATGAAACAATTTAGGGATGGGAGGATGTTAGCCCCCTAATTTTCTCTCTTTTTTCCATTTCCCCTTCCTAAATCATAACCATTTCTCTTATACACCCTCATCTTGCACCAGTCCAAGAACGATGACATATTTCGTATAAACTTTATTTTTCATATTTTTAATTCAACTTAGCATTAATAAATCATTTATTACATGATTTCTTGCTTATAATCACTCTTTGTAACTTATCGATATCTCCAATGTTTATTTGATAGTCAAAGTACTTACTGTGACTGCTGATCCTAGTGCACGATCAGATCTTGCACCATTGCCAGCATAGCAAATCCTTGCAGCAGATCCGAACCTACTTGATCACCGCCTCATTTTGAGTAGCTTCAGCCATGACAGCGAAATCGATCTAAAGGCAGCCGATCTTTAGCCACAATAGCAAGATCGATCCAAAGGTAGTCGAGATCGAATTTATGAAGAATGAATAACTGGAGATTGGCTATGGCCAGTTTTGTTAAACTGTCTAATTTTGAAGGCCTAAAAGCTAAATTTTGCATTTGGTTATGTAATCGGTTGAATGATCTATTTTGGCCTTTGGCCAAATATCTATATGATGAAGAATGTAAATAGGACGAGGATAGTTTTAGATAGGAGTTTTTGTATACAATAGAGACACAGCCAGAGAGCCAGTAACAAGTTGTTGTATTTTGTTATCGACTGAATCTGGGCTGGACGATGTATTAACGCATGTACTTGCCTCAGTGAATTAATAAAAAGGGAGCTCCACCTCATGTTTTCTAAATCACATTTCTATATTTGAATCTGATGAACTGATTAAAGTACTGAGCAACGTTTTTGTTTGAAAGAGAAACACGCTAGTTGGATAGGGCCCAACCAACCCAACACGTTTACCCTATTTCCTATTTCTTGTAATTTATGTTTATATTGTCAAGTGTGATTTAATTTCAAGCACATGAATTCCTGTCTGAGTGAAAGCAGATCCATTGTGTGAAGTAGATAAATTTCCTTTCCTGCACTTGATTTCAGATTGGTTTTCCTCACCTGGTCCAAACAGGAGAAATAAACCTGCACCAGTGCACGTTGGTGTGATATTTCCTTTTCTACAGTTTTGTTTGGTTGGCTTTCCTCACCTGGTCCAAGCAGGAGAAATGAACCTACACCAGTGCACATTGGTGTGATGCAGCAAGCCTTCTTATTCTACTTCTCGCCATTTTCTTTCTTTCATTAAATAATTTATGACAGGATAAATGTATATGGATTGTTTCTTTATTTTTGCACTCTGTCAAGACCAGAAACATTCATTTTCTATGTGTGCAAATTGATTTAACAGTATAATATCACTTGCAGTAACTAAGCACTCATTTTAAGATTAAACGTTAAGTGCAAGAAGCTTTGATCCGGTGCAAGAACT
The DNA here is from genome assembly GCA_000404065.3 of Pinus taeda. Classification (NCBI taxonomy): domain Eukaryota; kingdom Viridiplantae; phylum Streptophyta; class Pinopsida; order Pinales; family Pinaceae; genus Pinus; species Pinus taeda. Next base: position 47,144 of record APFE030960857.1, read on the forward strand.
AGTTTCTTGCCATGGGATTTGAGTGCTTTGAACCTGGAAAAGTTCAAGCCCTTGCAGGAAGTAAAATTCCTTTAGTAAAGACACCATTTTATACCTTCTGCATAAATCTTTGTTCCTGCACTAGTGCAAGCAGACTGTGATAGTGCAGGATAGATTAGTGCAAGAAGGAAATCTCTAAAGGAGTAGGTTTAAAGGGCCCATCTGATGAGACTGTTATGTGTCTCTGCTAAAGAAAAACACACACTCTGTAGTTAAACAATAATTAGCTAGAGTGATTGCCCCTTTATCTTTAATTCCCTCTTGCAAATGCATTCTTCCTTGTTCTAGTCTTAGATTATTTTGATGGTTCAAGTTGCCTTTTTCTCTTCTTAGTTTGATTCTGCAATCTTTCCTTTAAAGAAAGTAGGTATTTATATAATAAATATTCATATCATCCTTGGCATTGCCTATGCTTTGTCTCTAAGTTTACGGATCCCCCGGGTTGACAAATTAAGTGTTGAGGAATTTTCTTAAGTGTAATTCTTGCACCCAACAAAACTTCTCCCTTCTTTGTATACTATTCTTCACTTTGATCACCTTCCCTCTGATACCATGTAGAAATTCTCACTGTAGATCACCTGATAATGCAATATATTAAAGCAAAATACTTGATCTACTTCTACAAAAAAACTTGCGGAAGCTTAATAAATTTTGAGTAAGATCAATTAGAACACATATAACAAAGAATGATAAATCAATCACACATGAACATAGAAGAATACTTTGGGGAAAGCCTCAGCTAAAAATCCTGCTATTTATATTATCATACAAGTGGAAATATCTCCATATTACACAAAGCTTTAGTTCACAAGCTATCAAGCTCTCATTACAATCCCTCAATGCTACTCATAGATTGAATAGACACAACATATGTCTTCCCTCAGTTCTCCAAGCCTCCTATTTCCTTGTGCAGTTTCTCCTAGCTCCTCTAGCTGCCACCTGTGTGAATTATCATCTCACACAACTCACCAAACTCAGAAGTAACTGCGCAATCTCCAAGGAATGAATTCGTTCTGCATGCAAGAGATATCCTTAATGGAATATTCCTACAACTGATAGTACACTATCCCATCCTCTAATCTCAACTGGGTCTCTGACTGAACTGAAATGCATGAGTTATTTATGAGAGAATATTTGGTTATCTGAAGTACAGTAGTTACATGCATGCATGCATTAACTAACTGAACTCACAATCAATTCCACAAACTGTTGGAACTAATCTACCTGAACTTAACTTAGTTAACTGAGGTAACTAATTACAACTCAAAGTACAACTCATCATGATCTCCTTAATCAAGGAATAACTTCCTCATTCAAAGGGAAATCTATTGCATGTCTTCACATAGACTTAATGTTTGATTTTCTCTAACTAGTTAGCTCAAGATGAACTAATTAATTATTTTTCAAACAGCTGCTAAGACCAAATTCGAATTTTAATTCTCAATTTTAGTTCAGGGACTAACTAAAATTGGAATGTATCCTGAAATGCTATTTATAGCAATGCTCTTTTTAACATTTCTATATTTTTCATTTCTTGTTGCTATTTTCAACAATTAATGTGTTAGCGCTCAAATCTACCTTAGGCTGAAATAAGGTAAAATTCAAGGCTACATCAAACCACGCTCAGCCTCGTAGCTAGCCCTAAGAGGACAGGAGAGGGCTCTTTCCGGGTCAATCTCGACAAAAGATGATCGATGAGACTCAAGATGAATGAAATAGAAGCTAATTTTAGGCTAGGTATGAAGTACAAAGGTTTGATTTGAGTTTTTAGGAGTTTTTGTGTTGAAACAGGGAAAGGCAAATTTGGGCTTGGGGATGAGGCACAGTTTCTACAGAGGTCTGAATGGGACAAGGAAGGCGATCGCCTTGATGCTTTTAAAGGGAATGAATGGGTAGATCAAAATGGTGAGGAGCTAAGGAGAGCAAGAAGGTTTCAAGGATTCTCCTTAAACAGGTGAGAACATTGAAAATCAAACAAATTTAAAGGCATAGCATAACAATCTATGGATTCTACCTTAACACTTCATTTGTTCAATTGCAGAAGGTGAGAGAAGGAAAATGATACACATAACAACTTACAATTACTGAGAGAACCACACCATCAAAACATAAAGCCACTTGGATCCCAAACAGTGCTGCAAAACCCTGGTCTTTCCCTAGCCAAAAATGTAGAGAAAATATGTACAATAGTATGCTAAAGCAATCCCAAGTGTTCAACCTCTCCAACCTCTGAAAATGATTGAGAAATTACATCATATAGACCATCCTAACCCCCTTCCTTGCCTCTAGGGGCCGAGCTCATCATTCTAGGAGCTGTTTGAACTAATTCTAAACAAGGAACTAAAATCTAGGTAGTCAAACAACTTACCCCTATATGCTAAGAAACTGATTCATTCATTTAATTTCCACCTTTTAGTGAATGAATCCTCTAGAACAAGTAAAAATGTGCCAAAATTACATCATACACATCAAATTACATCAAGAGGAGTGAAAAAATCACATCACAATTCAAAACTGGTCAAACTGGCTTCATTTCCTGAGCTGAAGATGAAAATTGTGCCAAAAAACCCTCTGTGCCACGTGCCTGAGCCCTATGCACCGTGCGCCTTTCCACCTATTTTTGGGGCACTTCCTGGCATCCAAATTGAGGTCAGGTTGGCTTTTTGGAAAGCCCTGGATGTCTACTTTCCAACCCAAGTGGAATGTTCCAATTTGGTGTCCATTTGCCCCTCCAAAAGTGCATTCTCCCGGAGGTACTTCCTGCTGGTGCAAAAGGTGGCAGAAATGTGCTTTTCATGGTGTTTTTGAGCCTTTTGGTCACCTAGAACTTGATGAAATGCTTTGGCAATAACTGAGCATGTATAATTCATCATGACAAATCCAAAACTACAAGCCATTTGTGATTTGGACCTCCCAATCTTATGGTCGCGCGCGGCGCGCTACGCGTTGAGCCAAAAAACCTATTTTGCAAGCCAAAATTTTCAAAATGAAAAAATTTTCTCCGAATTTGCTCAAATTCGGAGAGAAGACCCTCTATCATGTATTCTACCCCGCCAATGAAGCCTCAGCCAAAATTTGGAGCGGATCGGGCTTTTTCCGCCATTTTAGTGTCTTCGTGGTGCATGCAGTTCATTGATGGAATCTCTGTCTTGGTTGTATGATGTGTTGTTGTCCGTCTCCATGGTATTGAAAGTCTATGCCAAGTGTATGTTTGATTTGTTGAAAATGAGGAATGAAGACTTGATGTCTTTGTCTTCAAGTGCCAAATATGCCAAAGGGAAATGAGGAAGAATACAACCTTGGTAACACATTGTTTCCAAACCCTACAACACTTTTTATATTGAAAAAGGAGGGTTTTCCAACTTGGATTTCTACAGCAAATATATCATGAACCCATTACATTAACCTTTCAAAAGCCAAGCACAAGTAGTGAATATGAGCCTACTTGCAAGTTTGTGCAGAGAGGAGGCAATTTGATGCCTTTCCAAGAAAATTTTGGGCTTAAAACCCATTTCGTCGCACGCCTCACCCAACGCACCGCGTGCCTCTGATGCGCCGTGCACGTTTAATTTTACACTGCATTTTTGTGCCTGATGCGCCGCGTGCCTTACCCAATGCGCCGCGCGCGCCCAGCTACATAGTGCATTTTGCGGGAGGCCTTTGGAGGCCTTCCCGGTGTCGAAATTGGGCGCAGGATAGCTCGTTGGAAAGGTATTTGAGTATACATTCCAACAACACTATAATTTTTCAATTTTGAGTTCATTTTCTTTGTCAAAAATCAAATCTCCCAAGAATGGTTAAAATGTACCAAATGAGGCTGCCTCAAGGCAGAGTGCTGTTGCAGTCAACTTTGGAATGTCTTCCTCAACTCCAAATTGAGCTCATGATAGCTCATTGGAAATATATTTGTGTCTAGTTATCATTTTACTCATAAATAAAGTCATTTGGCCAACCATGCTAGGAGAAATATTGATTTTCCCAAGGTCACTTCAGAGGTGCATTCAATTCTCCTGAGGTAACAGTATTTTTGACATTTCTCTAAAACCATGATACCTGTGTAAACAGTGAGGGAGGTTTTTCTTCTTTTGCATGTTGTGGACAAAAAACTCTCTCATTTTTCGAAAATTCATCTTTGATTGCTCTGAAACATCTTTTGAGTGAAACTTATCCCAATGTGTGAAACAAGGGATTTTGTCGAAATGAAGTGGATAAGGGGCTTCTAAATTCTTGGGGAAATTTTTGGAAGTAGGAAGGGGTGTTAGGAAGCAGGGGAAAGTGGAATCTCAGAGATTGAGTGAGGGGAAGTGGTCCAAAAGGGCAAAACACGGGCCCAACCTAGAAAATTGCCACGTTGTAGCAAGAAACTGGGGTTTGTGAAAAAATGAGGAATTTGGGGGATCTCAGTAATGGGAAGTGTTTAAGAAGGTACATGAAGGATAGGGGAAGGTGTATGAACATCTGGATACAAGTTTTGCTAATGATTTGACCATTCAAGAGAAATTGCCTTCAAAACCCTAGGAGAGAGAGATGACCTTACCTAGGCGCAACTGAAGCATGAACAACGTGTGAAATGACCCAATGGAACCTGACATGATGATAAAAACCTTTTGAATGATGATAGACTCAGCTGAATAGTAAAATAGACTAACATTTGGGCAACTTTGAAAAGAGTGAAAACAAACCCTAGACCTAATGCCTAGTGACCAAATTTTGCTTGAAGACTTATTGAAATGACAAAATTTGATTGTGACACCTTAAAATCACTTGTAAGAGCATGTTTGATCACTGGAGGAAGGCTGCAAAGACTAATAGTAACATAATGTATGAATTTACCCAAACGGGACCCACAGTTTTGGCACTTCATCTCACAGGGTTAGGTTTCTAGATTTGTAGGGTTTTCCATTGTTTCTCAATAATAAATAGGCCTTGGAGCTTCATTGTAACACAGTTCATAGGCATGTAGCCTCCACATATTTTCTCAGAGATAAGCTACCATCGCTTGAGCTAGTTTTTTTGCATTATGTTTGTAAGAACATTTCAATATTATGATATTAATGAAATGAAGTGTTATTTATGTTGAATTTTTGTATTTATGGTTATATCTATAATTTGTTGCGTTCATGTTTAAGTTCAGATCATTGGTATTAGAGAAGTCTGATCTTTCTCTGTTTTCTTACATGTCCCCAATGAGGTCAGGGTATGAGGAGTTACGGCTCGATCTGGTTGAACCTTTGTAAGACCAGCCTAAAAAAATTGGATGGTCTCCCATGGCGGAAGAAAATAAAGACGTGGGGGCAAGAGATATTTTCAAAATATCACTTGAGGAAGTCGATGGATAACTTTTCCTAGATCCTTCGATGACTACTCACAAGTGATGCATCTTCATCCAACAGCCACTCTGGAGGTGACATTCGTTTTAAGGTACAAGTTAACTTTCATATTCCCATATTTGAGGGTGAAATAAATGGAGACATCGTAGATAAATGGTTGAATATGTTGGAAGGATATTTTTAGTTCATGACTTTTCCAATCGCGAAAAGATTACATTTTCACTTCTCAAAGCCACCCCACACGTCAAGGATTGGTGGAAAACCTAGTGTGAACAAAAGGACGAGACAAAATCCTCACCATTTTCAGCTACACCCACTTGGGATTCTTTCCAAGAAGCCATCAAGGAACAATATTACCCTATTAGGAGCTATAAAGATAACTACATAAAATGGATCATGCTATGGGAGGGAAGGGACCAAGATGTGCCAGAGTTCACAAATATTTTCCATACCTTCTGAACTAAGTTGGGTATCAAGGATTCTTAGTGGCATTTGGTACTCAAGTACTGCAGTTTTCTACACAAGTGTATCCAGGACGAGATGGAGTTCCTGGCAATCTCCTCACTCGACATGACATATCGATATGCTGTCAAGATTGAGCAGAAGTTTAAACAGAAGAAGAAAGAATTTGTATCTATGAATCTGAAGCAAGGAAAAGGAGTCCATGAACCACATAACAAAGGCCAAAGATAATGTGGAGTGGCTTAGGAAAACCTGCCAAAGCCACAAGTAAAGAAAAACACCACGAAGACAAAGGAAGACATGGAAAAATGGTGTGACTTTTATAAGAGCTCCACTTACAATACAAGTGAGTGTTGGACCAAGAAGTCACAGGTGGTCGAGCTGAAGGTTTCTGAATTAGACACATGTTCTGACTCTGAGTCAAAACCCGACAAGGGGAATGAGAAAGGAAAGAATATCATTGACGCAGAGCCCAGTACCAATGTGGCCACCACAAAAATCCAGAAGAATGAGCCTAGAGATCTAGAGGAGGGGAAACACCTCTTCCACTCACTGATGTGGGAGAAAGGTTCTCCACTATAGTTCATTGCCGACAATGAGAGACAAAAGAAACTCATTTCAGTAGAGGTCGTGAAGCAGATAGGCCTACCAACGAGAGCACATCTGCAACCATACACCATCAGGTGGCTTCAGCAAGGATAAGATCTTTGCATCAACCAGCAATGTCGCCTTCCTTACAACATCAAGCCCTTCACAGATGAGGTACTGTGTGATGTTGCTCCTCTTGAAGTTTGTGATGTATAATTAGGATAGCCATACTTGTGGAAGTGACATGCTATATATGAGTCTAGACATCATTCTATGATTATTTCTTTGGGCAATAAGTTGTACACCAAAGGTAGCCCCGTCTACCGCCATCTCTTTGATCATTTCAAAGAAATGCAGTAAGATCATTTCCCAAACTAGGAATATAAAACCCCCTCCTAGGTCTACCCAAAGTAACAATTCCAAACGACGTAAATATGAGGAGAGATGCTACTATGATCATCTTCGACCTCCTATGTCACCTTAAGGAAGTAGAATCAATGGAACATCACATACAATCATCCAACATCATCAATAGAACCCTAAAGAGACAAGTCAGCCACTCAGACAGCATGTCCCTTGGTCTCACTGCTATTCTATAGCTCTTATTCGATAGTCTCTCTCATGCTACAGGCAAGGGAGTGACTAGAAACCCAAAATCACTCTCACAAGCCTTCCTCCTAGTGACTATGGACTAAAATTGCTAGTTCTATGCCAACGACACTGGGATTTAAGCAACTTTTCTAGCCCAGAATCCTGGCCTCTACCCAGAACTTGTTGTAACTTCTAGAATTCATTAAAAACATGATAACAATGTTGATCAATAAAAAATTACCCCTGAGACTAGACCTCGCCATCCTTAACCGAGACTAACATTCTGTCAAACACTTGGCATCAATGCAACCTACGGGTCTAGGCTACAAGAAAGAGCATAAATGACTGAAAGAACTTATGGATCATAACCAAAAGGATCACCTCCTTCTCCATTGAACTACTACATCATCAATTAGGTCTTGCATCCATCCATTTAACAGTTGCAAGTAAATATATGAAAGAACCATAACATAAACCAATCATTCAACCATCAACTTATAACCAACATAAAACCGTATAAATATCAGAGATATAACAGCCATTAAATCCACATACAAATCAATGCAAAAGTAAGAGAACTTAGCCTTTATTAATCATAGACAAATCTAACTAGGTTCGAGATTTCCACGTACCACCCAACCATAGACATGGTTGAACCAAATCTCTCTTTTAGCCAGCTACCCCCATGCCATATTCCGCGCATTAATGTGGGATCTCATAGAACCAATCTAAGAACAACCAAGGGAAACCAGAGGTTAAACCACCTCCATCCTCATCAAAACGTGATCGCACCAAAATTAGTGCTTCGATCACAACCAAACCGAACTTGGAATGTCATCTAAAATCCATCACTATCCTCGATGAATTTTTTGTCTCCTTGTCTCTCAGGCTTTACCACAATACAAACTCAGATCACTAGGCCGTAAACCAATACCACTCCCTCAGGGTTTACCATGTGTCCTGCTAAAACCTATCAAGGGATTCCTAGGCCTTTGGGAATGAACCTTGAGACCACCTCTGCCCCGTATTCTGAAATCCATCTGACAATTCCAAAACTCAAAAACTGAAATAACATCCCAACATACCATGGCATCCAGAAAAAGGCTATGCTAGGCTAAAATCCACCATCATAACTGACAAAACCATGCCACAAACAACAAGAGACCCATACACCAACATGCAAAGCCATGCATGTCTAAAGCAACTAGGAAATCACACATGCAAAAGTTTACCTGCAAGTATTCCTACTGAAGTTGCTTGCATCCTGCTTTCCATTCTTTGATCCTTGCTTTCTTTTCCTTTCCTTTCCTTGCTTTCCCTTTCCTTTGCTCCAAACTAGAGTGCTCCAAGAAAACTTTAAGTGACCAAGAGTGAGAGAGAGAGAGAGAGAGAGAGAGAGAATAATGAGAGAGCTCTAAACTTGACCTGATAAAAGGTTACCAACTAATCCTCAGAAGCCTTTTTATGAACGAGGTCTCTATTTTCTTCATTTTCGATTATTTTCCTTAAATTTCCTCCTTACATGTAACCTGTGACCTTTCACCTTACTTATCTCCTAATTTTCTTTATTTTCATAAATAAATGTGCCAAAAATGCCTTTTTTCCTTTTAATGCATTTTCCTTATCCTTCACCAACTTTCCTTAGCCAAAACACATATCTAGTGATGCCCACTAGGATATATTTTACCAAGCATTCATCTTGGAAAAAGTGTCCCTTAATTGTGGTCTTATTTTTCCTTTATTAACCTTTATTACATGAACTTTTCACCAGGGATGTTACAGAACCCTCTCCCTTGGGGAACATCGTCCTCGATATTAAACCACACCTAGACCTCAGAAAGACTACTGAAAAGAAAACATACTGCCTGTGAAGCTTTATAACTTAGCTCATTGTAGTATTTACAATGAACAACCTGCTCAAAAGCAAAACATCATGACAACATGACAAGATAATAATCAAATCGCTTATTGGAGCTTTGTAACTTAGCTCATGGTGGAATTTACATCTGTATACATATACATACATATACTAAAACATCATCAGAACATATGCTAAACATAAACTAACATCAAACAAAAACTTCTTTGCTTCAATCGAGAAACAATAAAGGATATAGGGCCTTCATCTGAGCCACCATCTCCCATGTAGCTTCTTCAGGACCAAAGTTCTTCCATTACACTTTAACTTTCTCTATGGCTATGTTCGTGAGCATGAGATGCTTCCATTGCAATATTCACTAAGGCTCCAGTTGAGACTCTCCTTCTTGCTCCACCTGCAATACAGACCAATCAATAACATGATCAACATCCTTTATGTACTTCTTAAGTAATGTAATATGGAAAACATCATGGACTTTCATTGTTGGAGTCAGTGCAAGTTGATATGCCACTATTCCAATCCTCTCAAGGATCTCGGAAGTCACACAATAACATGGTGCCAATTCGGCACATGAATCAATCCTCAAATATCTTTTCTTGGGCTTGATGTTCAAATACACATACTCCCCAACTTGAAACTCTTTGAACACCCTATTTTGAAATGCATAACTCTTTTGTCTATCATGTATTTCCTTTATATTCTTCTTTATAACTTGAATTTCCTAGTCCATGTCCGTTCCAATAAGTACCCTGTTCACTGGATCACTCCAGCTGATGGGAGTCTTACAACTCCTTCCATACAATGCCTCGAAAGGACTCATCCTCAAAGACTCCTAATAACCATTATTGTATGTGAATTCAACCAATGGAAGATACTCCTCCCATTTCCTATGCTAATGCATCATGTACATCCTCAGCATATCTTCCAAGATCTTGTTGACCCTCTCTATCTATGGATGATAAGATGTACTAAAGGCCAATTCTGTACCCAAGCCTGCAAATATCTCCTTTCAAAACTTGGAAGTGAACTTTGCATCCTTGTCTGACATAATATTCTTTGGAACAACATGCAATATTACTATCTCTCTCATGAACATGTGCTACCTCACTGGTTGAATATGTAGTCTTCACTGGAATGAAGTGAGCTACCTTTCTCAACTTGTTGACCATGACCATAACAGAATCATGTTGCTTTACTGGTCTCGGAAGATCTGTGATGAAATCCATGGAAATGACCTCCCATTTTCATTATGGAATTGCAATAGGCTGTAGTAGACAACTTGGATGCTTGCATTTTGCCTTTACCTGCTCACATTGTACACATCTAGCCATGAACTTTGCCAATTCCTTATTTAGATTCGGCCAATAGTAAAACTTCTTCACCATCATCAATGTCTTATGATATCCTGGATGACCCGAATACGGTTTCACATGAAAATCCCTCAAGATAATATTCTTGAGCTCACTTAAATTTGGCACATAGATCTTGTATCAAAACCTCACCAAGCCATCTACCATTAGACGATAGTCTACATCTTGATCCCATGTACCTGTACCTAAACCTGTACTTGCACCTAAACCTGTAACTACACCTGTACTATTTTGTAACCTGTGCATGATCTCCATGTATTTGTCATCCCATTGTCTTGCCTGCAAGATCCTATCATGTAACTCTGTCCCATAGGAGCTTATAACTACTATATGGTTTACCTGTACCTTCCTGCTAAGAGCATCTGCAACCTAGTTCTCCTTCCCTTTGATGTATCTGATCTCGAAGTCAAACTCACTATGGGTAGCCAACCATCTAGCTTTTCTGACATTTAGATTTGGCTAGTCAAACAAATACCTCAACCCGTTGTGTCTTCTCATCAATGTAAACCTCCTGCCAGGAGATAATGTCTCTACATATTCAATGCAAGTATAATCACTGCTAGCTCAAGATCATGAATTGGATAGTTCTACTTGTGATCATTTAGTTTCTGTGATGCATAACACACTACTTGTCCTCCTTGCATGAGGACTCCACCATGTCCCCTCTTGCAAGCATCTATACACACTAAAACTCATTGTCTAGATCCTTAATCTTTAGCACTGGTGCATGTGTCAATAACTACTCAAGCTACTCAAAACTATCTTCACATTCCTTTATCCATTCAAACTTCTTACCTTTCTATTGCAATGATGTGATAGGATATGCAATGCATGAAATGTTCCCGATGAACCTCTTGTAGTAACCCTACAATCCCATGAATGATCTCACTGTATATACATTCTTAGGAGTTTCCCACTCCATGATAGCCCTTATCTTTTCTGGATCAAATATTATTCCTTCCTTGGAGGCAACATTTCCTAAGTAGTGTACCTCAATCTGAAAGAAGTTACACTAGCTAAGCTTAGCATACAACTGATGCTCTCTTAGTAATCTCAACACTGTTGCTAAATGTTCGGCATGTTCTTCCTCGTTTTTAAAATATACCAGTATGTCATCAATGAATACAATAACAAACTTGTCAAAATAAGGATGCAACACACTATTCATCAATCACATTAATGTAGCTAGAGAATTAGTCAAATCAAATGGAACAAAAACGCACTTATAATTCCCATACCTAGTCTTGAATGCATTGTTAAAGATATCCTCTTCCTTGATGCATACTTTATGGTATCCTGATGTCAAGATCATCTTAGAAAACATTGTTGCTCACTTTAACTGATCAAACAAATTATTAATCCTCAGCAAAGGGTACCTATTCTTGATCGTTATGTTGGCCCTCAGTTTTGGTCTATTTTTGCTTGAGGAAGCTTACTTAATCTTTATATTTTCCATCTATTTTCCATTATATCCACCCCCATTTGATGTATTTCATGCATATTCAGGTATTTAATTTAATTTTGCAATTTCTAAAGTTTTTATGAAAATTTGATTTCAAGTGCAAATTTTGACAGAATCAGAAATTCCCGTAATAGCTATGTAATTGACATATTTGCAGGACACTTGGGCTCGAGTTGGATGCATGAATGGAAAGCTTGGGAACTAGGACTGAACCAATCCCACTTGGTTCATTCAAAACAAGCTTTATTAGGCCCGGTCAAGGCTGGTCAAACATGACTAGTCACCCAGAAAATCCCTAGGAAATAGGGCAGTTTTGTGATTTCATGGGATTGTCTGTATTTCTTGGGATGGATTGAATGAATTTGACTTAGATATATGGATATGAATAAATACGATTGTTAGAGAGACTTTAGATCAGTTTGTTTCATAAACTTCTATTTAAGCCAAGACTTTGAAGGCTTATGATATGTAATTTTTGTATAACTTTATGCTAAGATATTTGGATTTTGGAGATTAATTTGAAGAACCTGTTCTAATTTAATTTTTTTGTTCATTTATGTGGATGAGTGACTGAAGTTTCATCATTTTATAGAAACCTCAAGTGTGCAAGGCAAGGGTGGAGGACCCCCACTCCAAGCTAAGTACACTTCATTGTTAGATTAGCTTACTTTTCATGGGCTCCTTACTTTAGAATTTGTTTATTTGCTTTGTTTCAGATTTTCTTATGAATTGATGTGTGATGATTTATATTATTGAATCTTAGTTTGTTTATCATTTTAGTAAGAAGGGACAACAAAGTGTTCAAGTTGAATTCTCCTTCTATTAAATTGATAGATCAAAACTAGAATTCTTCTTTGTTACATGCAAGCAATTTTTATGTACTTTCAGTTTTCCAATGATAGCATAATGATGAATGAATTATGATGAAAAATGCTCAAAGATCTCTTAAGTTAAGAGTCTCCTTCATTGTTTGTTTATGCATCTTAAGCTATTATTAATTCATGATTTCTAATTTCTATTCATTAAGTGATAATTGAGGGAGAAGGACACAAATGGATCTCTTAAGTTAAGAGCCACTTCATCTTTCATACATTACAAAATTGAATTAAAAATTGTTAATATAGGCTTCTATTTGTAATATTTACTTCTTTAGTTCTTCAAAATTCATCTTCTAAGCTTGGCTATATCTGATATCCATACATTGTTGACTTGCCTCCAAGTTTTACAAACCTGGATTGATAATGAATACTTGTGTTAATTTGTGTTAATAAATTAGCTCAACATTTTGGCGTCGTTAGCGGCGAGGAAATTACTAGCATAGTCAAATAGAAAGATAAACAAAAACAATAAAAATTTGATTAAAAAAAAAAAATAGTTAAGATATATTTCTTTTCGTTATGTTTCTTTATGCCTAGAAATAGAGATCCTCAAGGTAGATTTATTAAACAAAACCCCCCATCAATAGAAGTAGGATCATCAAAGCTAACAACACCAGTTGTTGGTAAACCAACAATTGAGGAATTGGAAGAAAAACAAAGAACAAGACAAAGATTAACTTTAATTGAAAGGCAAACTTTGTTAGCTTGGGAGGTGAAAAGAAAACAACCTTCAACAAAAGCACCTACTTCAGGAAAACAAAAGGAAATTGTTAAAGAAAAACAACCCATTTTTGAATCCATAGATCAACCCATTTTTGAACTACTTGAGCCTCAAGTTGACATTGAAACAATTGAAGCTATGGAAAAAGAGGGACATGGATCTGTTATTCTTACTCCTAAACAAAGACTTGAATATGAAAGACAACAAAGAGAGTGGAGAAGACACAAAGAGGAAGAGGAAAAACGAGAAAATGATAGGAACGGAGAAGAGGATAGGAAAAGACAAGAAGATGATGGTGATCAAGAAACTACTTTTGGCTTTCCAATATTGGATACAAGTGCAGTGTTAGGAGAAGATGTAAAAAATAAAAATATTCCACCTTCTGTATTGCCAAATTTTTATGGAATGTCAACAGAATATCCTGATTCCTTTATGTTTTAATTTGATATCTTGTGTAGAACTTATGGATACACCGATGACATACACAAACTTCATCTCTTTCCTGCTACATTGAAAGCAACAACCTTAAAATGGTTCTTGGGTTTAGGAGAGCAAACAATAGCTTCTTGGGATGAAATGAAATCAATCTTTCTTAAAAAATATCAAGCCTATTGTAGGCCTAGGGACTCGAAAGAGGATGTTTTCAGAATGACACAACAAGAAGACGAAAGCCTAGAAGAATACTTAAAAAGATTTGCATATAATCTACAAAAATATAAACAACACTCTCTAAACCAAGAAACCATTTGAACAATCTTTCTCAAAGGTATAAGGGATGAATACCTTGAAATTCTAAATGTAATGGGCAAGGGTGACATTTCAAACTTGCCATTTAATGAAATTGCAGATTTATGTAAAAAATACTCTAGAGGAAGATCAAAAACTGGAAGGAGAGATGTGAGTTCAAAAGCAGCAAGAGGAGTAACAAGAGCAGAGATATGAAGCTTGTTAGAAAACTTCAAAACTGATCCCCTAAGTACATTAGGGACACATGTAGATGTTCTAAAAGAAAACAAAAAGAAAAAATAACAAGAACAAATTTTAGCAATCTTTTGTCCCAAATGTAGAAAGAAACATGCATTAAGAGAATGTCCTTTGGATAGAGTTCAAGTGTGTTCTCTTTGTACAGAAAATAATTCAACAAAAAAATGTCTAAGGTTGAAGGAATTGCAAATGAATCCAATGGAAGAAGTGCAAGGAACAGAAGGTTTTGTATTATTTGGCACTAAGAAGACCTTGGAAACCAAGGATTCCTCAACAAAATCTACAACAATTCCCTCAACAAAACTATCAGTGTCCACCTCAAAATTCTTGGAATACTCCAATGCCATGGAAAGCTTGGCCTCCACAACAATATCAAAACCAACCTGTACAAGGTTGGAGATGATATGGTTATGAACATCAGCCACCTCTACAATACCAACAACAATATCAACAGTCATTTCCATACCAACAATATCCACAATCCATGCCATTTCCGTAACAGAATTCTGCATATCCATTATCCATGCCATTTACACAATAGAATTCTCCACCACTACTAACACAACCACAAAAGTTACAACTCCCTTCAAACTAGCCCAGACCAACTCAATTACTAGCCCAGCTAGTGGCAAATCCAAGCAATAAAATGGATAAACATGCATACAATGTTGAAGAAGCAACATATTTTCCAACATATTCTATTCTGCCCATAAATGATTTCCATTTAAGGTCTGGAAAGGTGCTTAAAAAGCATTCTCCTCCGATCATAGAAGAACCAAATGAGCAAAGAGAACAACCTGAAACATCACATTCAGAAAAACAAATTCAGAAAGGAAAAACTATTATAACTAAAACACCACCCTATCCTGAGAGGTTAGTAGAGTAGTCAATTGAAATGAACCTTCCTGAATTTGACATTTTGGATGAATTGAAAAATGCTTATGTAAAAATTCCCTTATTGAAAGCAATCAAAGAAATACCAATATATGCTAAAAAAATAAAGGAATTATGCATCAAGAAAACTGGTAAAAAGAAGAAGGATCCTATTACAATCCAAGTCATTGGAAAATTAGCAAGCCTCATGTTGGCCCTCAGTTTTGGTCTATTTTTGCTTAGGGAAACCTACTTAATACTTATATTTTCCATCCATTTTCCATCACATCCATCTAATTTTGATGTATTTTATACATATTCAGGTGTTTAATTTTAATTTTTCAATTTCTAGAAGTTTTTATGAAAATTGAGTTTCAAGTGCAATTTTGGACTGAATCAGAAATTCCCGTAATAGCTATGTGGATGACATATTTGTAGGACACTTGGGCTCGAGCTGGATGCATGAATGGAAATCTTGGGAACTAGGACTAAGATAACACCACTTGGTTCAATCAAAACAAGCTTTATTAGGCCCGGTCAACTAGTCACCAGAAAATCCCTAGGAAATAGGGCAGTTTTGACATTTTATGGGATTGACCATATTTCTTGGGATGAATTGGATGAGTTCAACTTAGATAGGTGGATATGAGTAGACATGATTTTTAGAAAGATTATAAATCAGTTTGTTTCATATACTTCTATTTAAGCCAAGACTTTGGAGGCTTATGAATGTAATTTATATGTAACTTTTGTTTAATTTTATGTTGAGACGCTTTGGAGTTAGAAACTAACTTGAAGAGCCTGTTTCATTTCAATTTTTTGTTCATGCTTGGTTGATTTACTGAAGTTGCTATAGTTGAGATTTCTTCAAGTGTGCAAGGCAAGGGTGGAGGGCCCCCACACCAAGCTAAATGCACTTCTTGGTTTAATTTTCATAGTTTTCATAGATTAGTTCTTGTTTCAAATGTATTTAGATGTGTGATGATTGCTGAATGAATATTGGTTTAATTCTAATCTACATATGAAGGGACACACAGGAAATTAAGTTAAATTCCCCTTCTATTTGATCTTGAACTAAAAACTGAATTTCATCTCCATTCTTATTTGAAGTTAATTTTGCATTTCTTAGTTTGAAGCAAATGGTGAGTGTGAATTATAGTTAGGATTGTGAAGAAGTACAATAATATTGACTCCTTAGTTAGGAGCCCTCATATTTTACATCTTCTGCCATAATAAACCCATGGTTATTTAGTGTCTTTAATTTATCCTCATGAATATAGTATTGTAGGGAAGGACAACCTGGTTCTCCTAAGTTTAGGGCCTCTTCCCTCATATATTACACAAATGAATTAGAAATTGTTAAAATAGGTTTATATTTGTAATATGTACTTCTTTAAATATTCAAATTTTATCTTCTAAACTTGATTATATCTTATGTCCATATAATGTGGATTTGCCTCCAAGTTTTGCAAACCCAGATTGATAATTAAATACTCGTGTTAATTTAGTCAATAAATTAGCCCAACACCGGTTTTGATCTTTGTATCTCTTCTGCCTATCCTATGTTTCCTTTAGATTCTTCTTAATCACCTGCATTTCCTATTCCATGTCTGTCAACATGTATCGTCTAATCAACACCCTGTTAACTAGATTAGTACAACTCCACCCATACAATTCCTCAAAGGGACTCATCCTTAAATATTCCTAATAACCATTGTTGTATGCGAACTCAACCAAGGGAAGATACGCCTCCCACTTCCATTGTTGATACATCACATACATACTCAACATGTCCTCCAATATCCTATTGACCCTCTTTGACTGTCCATCTGCCTGTGGATGATAAGTTGTACTGAAGACCAACTCTGTGCCCAACCCTGCAAACAACTCCCTCCAAAACCTAGAAGTGAAATTTTCCTACTTGTCTGACACAATCTTATTTGAAACACCATGCAACTTGATTACATATTTGATGAATACCTGTGCCACATTGCTAGCTGAGAATGTAGACTTCACTATAATGAAGTGTGCAACCTTTTTAAACCTATCCACAACAACCATGATGGAATCATGTTGTCTCACTATCTTCAGAAACGCTGTGATGAATTCCATGGAAATGAACTCCAATTTCCATTCTGGAATCACATTCGGTTGCAGCAGTCCACTTGGATGTTTACACTCTGCCTTTATTCACTAACAATCAAAACACCTAGCCACAAACTATGCTACATCCCTCTTTAGATTCTGCCAATAATAAAATTTATTCACTGCAGCCAATGTCTTCTGATAACCTGGGTGACCCAAATAAGGTTTCGCATGAAACTCTCTCAATATCACCTTCTTGAGCTCACTGCTATCCAACACATATATCATGTCTCTGAATATAACCAATCCATCTATCGTAAGGCAATAGTCCATATCCCGTGCACCTGCACCTGAACTTGTACATATAACTATACCCATACTACCACATGTACTACCACTTGTACTTGTACTAGTACTAGCTACAACTTATGCACAATCTCCATATACCTGACATTTTGCTGACTTTCCTGCAAGATCCTGTCCTGTAATTCTGTCCCATAGGAGCTAATAGTTGCTAAGTGATTTACCTATATCTGTCTGCTAAGAGCATTTTCCAACATGTTCTCTTTATCTTTGATGTACCTGATCTTGAAATCAAACTCATTGATTGTGGCCATACATCTAGCCTGCGAGACATTCAAATTCAGCTATTGAAACAAATACCTCAACCCAATATGATCATTCATTAGTACAAACCTCCTGCCAAGAAGATAGTGCCTCCACATTTTCAATGCATGTATGATCATTGCTAACTCAAGATCATGTGTTGGGTAGTTCTTCTCGTGCTCGTTTACCTTCTGTGACTCATAACATACCACTTCTCCATCTTGCATAAGGACTCCACCAAGTCCTCTCTTACAAGCATTTGTGCATACTATAAACTCTTTGTCTAGATCTACAATCTGTAGTGTTGGTGCATGTGTCAGCAACTGCTTAAGCTACTCAAAACTAGCCTCACAATCCTTTGTCCATTCGAACCTCTTACCTTTCCTCTGCAATGATGTGATAGGATAAGAAATCTGTGAGAATTTCCTGATGAACCTCCTATAATAGCCTTCCAACCCCATGAAATATCTCACCTCATCCACACTCTTAGGAGCTACCCACTCCATGATGGCCCTTATCTTCTCTGTATCTATTGCAATGCCCTCCTTGGAAACAACATGTCCCAAGTAGTGTACCTCAGTCTAAAAGAAACTACACTTGTTGAGCTTAGCATACAACCGATGCTCCCTCAACAACCTCAACATTGCTGCTAAATGCTCGACATGCTCTTCCTTGTTTTTAGAATATACTAATATATCATCAATGAACACAATAACAAAATTTACTAAATACAGACGCAACACACTATTCAGCAAGCACATAAATATAGTTGGAGCATTGGTTTGTTTAAATGGAACTACAACAAACTCATAATTCCCATGCCTGGTCCAAAATTGTCTTGTAAATGTCCTCCTCTTTGATATGTACCTGATCGTATCTGAATATCACATCAATCTTCGAGAACACTACTGCTCCATTCAGTTCATCAAACAAGTCATGAATCATCAGTAAAGGGTACATGTTCTTGATGGTCACTTTATTCAACTGTGTGTAGCCAATGCATAATCTGATAGTTCCATCTTTCTTCTTCACAAATAATATCGGTGTGCCCCAAGGTGATACACTTGGCCTAATGTATCCCTTTTCCAACATTTCCTTCAACTACAACTTTAACTCCACCAACTCAGGTGTGCTCATCATGTAAGGTGCTTCTGATGTTGGAGATCCCCCTGGAACTAACTCAATAGAAAAGTATACCTCCTTTTGAGGTGGAAACTTTGTAATTTCCTCAGGAAATACAACCTGAAACTATTGCAGAACTAGGTACCTTCTCAATACATCTGCATCCTCAACCTCCTTACTCTTATCACTAGAAATGTGCACTACAAATAACATACACCCTTTCCTGCAGCTATGCTTTTCATACATAGTTTTCACCATCCTAACCAATGTGGCTTTCTTCTTACCTTGCAAGACTCTTGGTTCCCCATTGTCATTGACACACTCAATGGCTTTGTCATAACAGTCTACCTTGGTTCGATGAAGATACAACCAATCCATTCCCAACAACATATTGTATGATCCCAATGGTAATACATTCAAATGTGTTTTTGTAAGCATACCATTCAAATAAAATGCACAAGCTCTTACCTAATGATGAACTCGCTTCTCTATACCTATAACCAACTGCACTAACCAAGATTCTGCATGTAATTCCTTACTCAAACCACACTTATCCACCAAGTCAAGACTAACATAGCTATAATTAGATCCAAGTTCAATCAAAATACAAACAACTTGATCACAAATCTTACCATCCATCTCAATGATAGATGCCTGGTGCTTTTTCTTTATGTTGTCCATGACTACATAAATACGAGGCATAATCTACCTCACATCCCCAACAGTTAGCACCTCATGTGCATTGTATATCTTATGCCTACCACCTTGATTTTGTGGACAATCCATCCTAAAGTGTTCCTCACCACATGTCCAACACTCCAACTGAGCAGTGCCCTCACCTCTATGTTTCTGTTGTGATACATGTCCCTGTCTAGCTACATTAAACTTCATTTGTGTTGCCATATTTTCTTTCCCATCTACATTCTAAGCCCTTGCTCACTTAGGATGTCATTTGCATTTACCTTTGTCTTTACCTTTCCATCCTTGCTAATATTCATTCTTACGCTTCGACTATTCATAGTAATGCTTCAATTTCCTAATGACTTCCTCAAGTGACTGAGGCTCGTCATACTCAATCTGATCTCTAAATGCTAATGGAAAATGACTGAAAAATCGTTGAATTTTACCCTTCTCATATGTAAGATATGATACATACATCAATAGCTATAGAAACTTGGTTGTGTACTCTTCATTTGTCACTGACCCCATCTTTAGCTCGTAGAATTCTTTGGCTTTGTTGTCCCAGTACCTTTCTGACAAGTACTTCTTCCTTAGAATCCTCTTGAACTCTCGCCAACTCAAGTCATATGTCCTGATGTCTTTGAACTTCTTCACATCTTCCCACCAAATGCCTGCTTTACATTTCAAGTTGAAGATACTTATCTTGGCCTTCATGTCATCTGTGTACTCATGCAACTCAAATAATTTGTTCATCCCAAGTATCCAATCCTCTGCATCTTCTACCTTCTTCATATCTCCATCAAAAGTAGATAGATTTGCTTTCTTAAATTCATCTAGAAACTATCCCCTCTCACTCCTCCTATAAGGATGATAATGATTACGATCATAATGTTTGTCAGAACTAGAACTAGAATAGTACCTGTACTCATCACCCCTCCTATTCGTAGTGTCCAATAGCCTGCCATCTCTCACTGTGTCAGCTCTATCCGACTTGTGTCTACCAGAAGACCTATTGCCATATGCCCCATTAGTTATGTCGCCTTGTCCATGGCTGATCCGAAGTGGCCCTTATCGCTACAATTTTGACAAACTTTGAAGAAGTATTTCATTAACCTCTGCTTATTTCTCTTGTATGATCTTGTCATTATCTATCTTACAACTCCTTATTTCTTCCTTCAAGCTTCTCAACGTATCTACCAAATCATAAGAGTGCCCACCACATTTCTCATCTGATTCATAGGGAGAGTCCTTGTAGTCTACCATCTTGCGATTCATTTTGACCTTCTTTCCTGTAAGGCATACTCTGTCAACTAAACCAAATCATGATAAACCAATGTACCTTAGCATAGATCGAGGAGGATATCTTATCTGCAAGATCATCAAAACACATAAGCATAATTCCAAATAGAGTCCATTCATCAATGCATGACCACACCAATTACACACACAATGACCTCATGCATGACAACAACCATTACGCCATTGTACAGATGGCCAGATGAAAACATCAACATGCATAAGCAATGTGTAATCAACCACACACATGCATGAACACATGTAATTGATCATAAGCAAAAAATACTTGTAACCAAACCTAGAAGACTGATACATGTAACCAAACATACAAGAATACAACCTAGCATACAAGGATGTAGCCAAGATACATATAACAACATGTAAGTGACATATAACAACATGTAACCTTTCATACACTCATGACGATGCACTCCACAATAACAACATAAAGTTCCTCGTGACGACATTACTACAACCATGATCAACATTATGAAATGCAAGAAACACATGGAATGCAAGTGTACGAGACACACATGAAACCAACATGCATGACCAACACACAACCCATCTGGGGTGAACCATTTTGATGCAGGAGCATTCAGTCCAAGGAAAATCATTGTAAATAGTAGACATAGGGGGTCATGCATTTTAGGAAATAGTTTTCCTAAGTATCAAGTTAATGCAATATTTAGGCCTTTAAGTGTAATTTAATTAGATAATGAGAGAATATGTAAATTCTCTCAAAACAAATAAATGAGAACATGAGTGGTGAATAAATGACAAGAGTTAGAAGTCAAATCCAACTTTTAGACAGTTCCATGATTCAAGGTACAAGAGAGAGCATTTAGGAATTAATTAGAGTAGAATTGGACCATTGAGCTGATAAGGGGACCTTTTTGTTTTAAAACAGGGGAAAAGATGGAATGGATAAAGTCTCGAGGAGACTTATTTACCTACCACATATGTATGCATGTAGCAAGATTTAGGGCTTTTGTTAGAGGATGGGATCAGGTCCTTCATGGTAATCCAATCCAAGGTTTCCATATAAATATATGTAAGCCTACATGCAGAAGGGGGAGGCCACAAATGTTGAGAATCGGGCCTGTGTGAGACCAAGGTGTCTCGAATGTAAGCTTGTGTTTTTACATTAATATATGCAGAGTTTTCTTGACTGTGTTAAAGCATATAAAACGCATGTTTTATGATTGATTTTGGTTAAGAGGAATCATAAAATAGATCTTTGAATCCAAATGAGGAAGCAAGGTGAAGCTCTGGAGAAAAGGAGCAGAGTGAAGCTTAAATGAGGAGTTAAGCTCCGAGTGTTTGAGCAGTGGAATAGTGGAGTAAGTAAATACTAGACCCGGTGATAATCATAGTCACAGGTCTATAGTATTTGAAGTCCGTGGATGTTGTTCAGAGGGGAATTTCCTTTGTATTCCTGTGTATTATCATGCATGATAGTTGATATTGTTCTGAGTGTTATATGGAAAAAGTGCTAATAATGTTTCCGATAGCGACTACATAGTCGCATGTCAAAGGAAAAGGGGTGATACAACACACAAGTGGTAAGACCATGAAACTTGTGATGTCCAAATGCGATGAAGGGAAAATATAGCCTCGAAAATTGTGCAAAACCTGTATAAGGGAGGAAAAGGTGTATTTTGTGAAAATCCTTTGTGTAAGGATTATGCATGAAATTAAAAGTGTCGATTAAAGGTTATGAAGGATTTAAAATTCCGATAGGAAGAAATGAGAAGAAGACTTCGTTAAAAGTCTTATTTGAAAGTGTAAAGGGTGATTCAAGTTCCGATAGGAAGGTTTAGGCGGGGTGATTGAGTTCTTATACACAGGAACTGATAAATGGGCCGTAACCAGTGATGGTTGAAGTTTTGACTCCTTAGAGAGTTGGAAAGCCTGGGGCTGAAGTGTTTATGCATTTTAATGCATACTATGGGTATATGCTAGGTAACCCTTGCATCATTTTTTTAAGTATGGTTATATGCTGGAGGATCCTTACATCATTAGTGGTATCAGAGCAGATCTGTAATCACAACAGATTCGTATCAGAACAGAACTGAGGTTAGAGCAGAATTGTAAGTGAAACAGTTGGGGTTAGACAGAACAAAAAAATTCTATGTGAAATAATTAAAAGCCAAGATGATGTGTAGCAGTTCCAGTAGAGGCTTGGAATAGGCAAGAACAGAGAATTCCTTAAAGGAAAGAAAAAACAAGATTTCTCAATGCAAGTTCTAAAGCAAAGAGGACTTGGGGACAAAACAGAGGACAATCCATTCAGAAGTGCAAAAGAACATGTGAAATAAGACCATGCTGAGATCTTGAAGGCGAGGTAATGTGTTATGTTTTAAATTGAGAATGTGTGTTTTTATACTAATGCACAGGTGATAGCAAGAGAAGCTGTGAGAGGAGAACCAGATGTGTTCTTGAAGACAGAGTAAGGAGGATACTTTGAAGAAGAAGTGGCAGTGAACCTGAAGAATCCAACAAAATATTAGATAGAGAGGACAGCTGAAGTGTTCTCAAGAGGAAGTGAGAGATTGCAGAAGCCTAGGAGGAGCAAAGGTGTTGCTCAAGAAGAGGTTCCAGATAGAGGATTCTACTTACCAAAAGACTGAGTGAGGAGAGCATAGTGAGGTAATATTGCAGCCAAGAGGAATAGTTGTTGCAGAGGCTTGTTATAAAGGAGCTCATGATGAAAGAAGAGAAAAATATGACTACTAATAGTCATAGCAGAGGTTCAGAGAGAAACCACAGTAGAGGATATAAGAAATAGGATTCCAAAGCAAATGGCAAGAGGATGAGTCAAGAAGAAATTGACAAAGAGATCGTTGAATTAAAAGAACAACTCAACACATTAAGGAGAATGCTTGAGGAAATCCAAAGACTAGGTTGGGTCTTGAGGATGAAGCCAGTGGAATGGCATGAGATGCAAAGAAGGCTACAGCAAAAGCAAGTGAAGTGGCTGATGGGAAAACTCAAGGAAGTTGAGTTGGAAATGGAAATGGAAGAGTACATTTGTAAACCAGAACAAGGAGAAATTATGGGAGAAAGTGAAGATGAAGACTTGAACATTGAAACTTCAAGTGATGCCAAAGGGTCACAAGGGTTTAAAACTAACAATTTATGTGTGTATGCAGGTGAAACGTGTAAAGAAGTACAATTGGATGATATTGTCATGAAGAAGGAAGAAGATCAACAGAATCAAAATTTTGTTTTGGAAAAAGATGAGATAGATAGATCTCATATACAGATGGAGAAAGATATCAAGCAACCAAGTGAAGGGCTTGAAGATATTGAAGAGGAGACAATCGCAAAATTTCTAAATCATATGAAGGACTTAGAACATCAAGAATATATGATGGTTGAACCATCCAATGGGACCATAGAGTCTATTGTTTTTAAGATTGATAGTTTGTCTGTGGATGCAGAACAAATGCATGAGAATATCAATGTAGATGGTGAGACAAGGATAGCTCTTGGAGAAGGCAAACTTGAGGAATAGACTATGTAGCTGAAAAACATAGTAAAGGATAATCAATTCACTATGATGATAGGCACAGTGGAGATAGCCATGGAAACTGTTGAGACAGACAGTAGGGAAGAAGGACATCTACTGAAAGATGTTAAGAATGAGGAACCTTATGCAAAAGACTTAGCAGAGGGAGAAAGAACACTAATAAAGGAGTGTTTTACAGAGGATGGACAATCTTTTGAAGATATCAAAATTCTGGAGGAATATCCTGCAAAAGATGAATACTCTAAAGAGAAAAATGAAAAGGAATGTGTATTATAAAATGAGGAGTACTCTAGGAGAATAGAGTATGATGGAGAAGACCTCTTGAATGAGGGAAGTAGTGATTGGTTGCAACAGAAAGACCTTGAGATTACAAGGTTCAAAGGAAGACAGTGCTTTAATACTGTAACACAACATGTGAAGGATGAAGCTGGAAGAGAGCATTGTGATGAAGTGCTTGCTAAGTGTGAAGAGGAGATTAAACATCTAGAGAAACTAATGAGAGAACCTGACGATAGAACAGAAGCTACAGTTATAGTTTCTGAAGAAGAAGATGTGTCTTAAGTAGCCATGGAGACAGGAAGATGTAATAATTTGTTTGCAGGTTCATCAAAAAGCAAGAATGAGTATGAGTATGTGATCCAAGAAATTGAGCAGAGATTGTTTGTAGTATGAATCAAACAATTTCAAAATGAAGATAACCAGCAGTAGGTTAAGGAAGGAGAAAATCACTATTGTGAACCCAAGCAGGAAGACATCATTAAAACAGATGGTGTGGAAGAGAAATTAACTAACAGTCTCATGAATTCTGCTGAGAATTTGAATCAGCGTACTAATGCGCTCACAAAGGAGAAGGAGAAAACAGAGAAGAAAACTAAATTGATTCCAAAGGAAGATAAGGCACAACAGCCTTATGTTTTTAATTTTAATAAGTGTTTTATGAATGCAGGTTTTGTTGCAAATGCTGGAGAATATTTGGCAGAGCTAAGCCACTTAAAGATGGAAGAAGGAGATTCTGTGGAAGAATTCAATCCATGGAGAAGAGAAGTTAATTTGTTGGAGAAAGTGTTGAACAGTCATGATTCAATCATGAAAGAGGGTAAGGATGATAAGGAGGCAGCAAGTAAAAGAGAAGTCAGCATAGGAGTCACAGCAAGCATTGAAGCAAGAGAAATCAAACCAAAAGTTGGAGCAAGCAAAGAAAAATTCAGCATAGAAGACAACAAGAACAACTTGAAACGAAGAGAAGGAGGCAGAAATATGAAGCAGAAGATGGACCAGTCCAAATACGTACTAGAGACAGAGATTGAAGAAATGTGGGAGCTGATGATCAAGCAGTCCAAATGGAGGAAAATGGTAGTACCAGAAAGCAAGATCAATCAGAACTTGAACCTGATTGACAAGAAGAAGAAGATGGAGCAAAAGACAACAGAAGTGCAGCAGCAACAAGGGAACAAAGCATGTGGAAAGTTACACAAAAAAGTGTGGGATCCAGGAAGACAAAGATTAGAAGACACATGATCAGGAGATCATGAATATTTTCTACTTTGGGAGTCTGATGCAGGAGCATTCAGCCCAAGGAAAATCATTGTAAATAGTAGACATAGGGGGTCATGCATTTTAGGAAATAGTTTTCCTAAGTATCAAGTTAATGTAATTTTTAGGCCTTTAAGTGTGATTTAATTAGATAATGGGAGAATATGTAAATGCTCTCAAAAAAAATAAATGAGAACATGAGTGGTGAATAAATGACAAGAGTTAGAAGTCAAATCCAACTCTTAGACAGTTCCATGATTCAAGGAACAAGAGAGAGCTTTTAGGAAATAATTAGAGTAGAAGTGGACCATTGAGCTGATAAGGGGACTTTTCTGTTTTAAAACAGAGGAAAAAATGGAATGGATAAAGTCTCGAGGAGACGTATTTATCTGCCACATATGTATGCATGTAGCGAGATTTAGGGCTTTTGTTAGAGGATCGGATCAGGTCCTTCATAGTAATCCAATCCAAAGTTTCCATATAAATATATGTAAGCCTACGGGCAGAAGGGGGAGGCCACAAATGTTGAGAATCAGGCCTGTGTGAGACCAAGGTGTCTCAAATGTAAGCTTTTGTTTTTACATTAATATATCCAGATTTTTCCTGACTATGTTAGAGTGTATGAAACGTGTGTTTTATGATTGAGTTTGGTGTGAAACTATAGGTTTTGTAATTGTGGTTGCAAGCAAAGTTCTAAAGGATACGTAGAGGCGTAAAATGGTTCAGAGGAATCATAAAATAGATCTTTGAATCCAATTGAGGAAGGAAGGTGAAGCTCTAGAGAAAAGGAGCAGAGTGAAGCTTAAATGAGGAGTTAAGCTCAGAATGTTTAAGCAGCGGAAGAGTTGAGTAAGTAAAGACCGGACTCAACGATAATCATAGTCACAGGTCTATAGTATTTGAAGTTTGTGGATGTTGTTCCGAGGGGAATTTCATTTGTATTCCCGTGTATTATCATGCGCGATAATTGATATGGTTCTGAGGGTTCTGTCGAAAAAGTGTTAATAATGTTTCCGATAGCAACTATGTAGTCACATGTCGGAGGAAAAAGGGTGATATGGCACACAAGTGGTAAGATCGTGGAACGTGCAATGTCTGAATGTGATGAAGGGAAAAGATAGCCTCGAAATCTGTGAAGAATCGGTATAAGGGAGGAAAAGGTGTATTATGTAAAAATCCTTTGTGTAAGGATTATGCAGGAAATTAAAAGCGTCGATTGAAGGTTGTGAAGGATTTAAAATCCCAATAGGAAGAAATGAGAAGGAGACTTCATTAAAAGTCTTATTTGAAAGTGTAAAGGGTGATTCAAGTTCCGATAGGAAGATTCACGCAAGGTGATTGAGTTCCTATATACAGGAACTAATAAATGGGCCATAACCAGTGATGGTTGAAGTTTTGACTCCTTAGAGAGTTCGAAAGCCTGGGACTGAAGTGTTTATGAATTTTAATGCATACTGTGGGTATATGTTGGGTAACCCTGGCATCATTTTTCTAAGTATGGTTATATGTTAGGGGACCCCCACATCAACCATGCTCTGATACCACTCTATAACACCCTCCTCCCACATCTACCCAAGTAACTAGCCAACTGGGGTAAACATGCGATGAGAGGCTACTATGGTTGGACTTGACTTCCTATGTGTCGTTAAGGAAATCAAATCAATAGAAACACAATAAGCAAACCTTCACATTAGCTACAAGACCCTTGAGAACCATGCCAACACTTCAGGAAACTTGCCCCTGGGTCCCACTGAAACTTTTGATCACTTTCCCTTTGGACGCTCTCATGCTATGGGCATGCCAACATCTAGGGACCTCTGGACACTCTCACAGGCCTACATGCCAGCATCCAGGGCCCTCTAAACACTCTCACAGGCCTGCATGCCAGTGTCCAGGGACCAATCTGTCTAGTTATGTGTCGGCGTCCCTAGGATTTGTGCCACTTTTTCCAGCCCAGAGCCGAAGTCATTGCCTAGAATGGAATTATATCTTAAGAGTAGTAAAATAAAATGGAAACGATGAAGCATAAGAAATTAGTTAAACAATCCCTTCACCAGACCCCTACTAACGATGACGGGAATTTCATAAAACATATTGTAAACATGTAGTCTATAGGTGTAAATAAAAAAAATTAAACATAGGGATCTCATACTTATCTGGGAATCGCTAAGAACCATTGTTCCCTGATGTATTTTGTTGCATTTCTTCTATTAGGTCAAAGATACATTGTCCATTCATTTACAAGTAAAAAACATATTGAGAATCATACATAGTTGTTGTCATAAAACATACATATAACCAACATATTAACAACAAAAATACCATAAATATATCAGCCATAAAATCCACATATAAACCACTAAATTTACACATGAAATCTAAGGGAATTAATTTCTCATTAATGAATGCAAAAACCAAACAGAGAAGGAACTACCATGTTCCACCCAATCATAGGTTGGTTGAGCCAAGTCTCTCTTCATCCAATAACCCTTGTTCCATATTCCAAGCATGAATGTGAGACTCATAACCAATTGAAAAGAACCAAACAAGCATGGATGCTACCGGATTTCTCCACCTACACTGTGAGGAATTTTAGTGCCTCCTAGTATCTCAGGCTTTACCATAATCCATAGTTCGATCTAGGGATCACTAGGCCCTAAAAAAATACCCACTCTCCAGGCTTTACCGTACATCCCATCATAGGACTACTAGGCCACACAGAGAGAAATCCACCTCTTGGCTTTACTATATATCCCACCATTCACCGGCAATGATTCCTAGACCCATCGAGGCACACAATCCTAGCTTTACCACAACCCACAGTCTGGCTCAGGGGTTACTAAGCCAATGGATTTACCCTTGATCCACAGTCTGGTTTAGGGACCACTAGGCCATGTGTTTTTCATTTTAGAGATCCACCCCACTCAACTTCGAATCCATCCTGCAATCTAGCTCAACCTTAGTATGAGAACCCATCTCATCAAGGATACTAGGAAATGGTAAGGCTACGATGAAGAACAATGTCACACTTGGAAAAACCCATGCCATGACAGAAAACAACCACATGCAACACCATGCATGGCAAATATAGCAAGTAAAATACACATGAAATCGATACCTGCAATGAATCCTGTTGTAGATGCTTGATCCTACCTTTCCCTGCTTGATCTTTGCTTCCTCTTTCCTTCTTTGCCTTTCTTTCTCCAATGACAAAGTGCTCCAAGAAAACTCTAATTGTCCAAAGTGAGAGAGAGATATAGAACAATGAGAGAGCTGCAAAACTAAACTGACAAAAGATTCCTAATTGGTCCTAAGAAACCTTTTTATTAATGAGGCCTCTATTTTCTTCATTTTCCATTATTTTCCTTCAATTTCCTCGTCGCATGCAACCTATGACCTTTCACCTCCTTTTTCTCCTAATTTCCATTATTTTAATAAATAAATGTGCCAAAAATTCCATTTTTCCTTTCCAAAGCCTTTTCCATTTCCTTTTCCAATTTTCTTCACCATAAACAACCAAATGAACACCCCCTAGGATGTCTTGCCCACCATTCGACTTGGAATAAGTGCCCCATCAACCGTGGTTATTATTTTTTTTAACTTTTATTACATGAAATTTTCACCAAGGTTGTTACACTTTGGTTGGAATAAAACCTCCCATCTTGCAAGATTTACTCCCTCTTTTTCCTTATTCGCAGTCCAAAGAAAACTAAACATTACTTGCCTTATTTTCTTAATGATGTATTTTGGAATCTTTGATAGAGTGAGCCAATACACAAGTATACTACCCATAACTGACTTAATAATGATAATTCTCCCTCCCAAAGATAACCACATGTAACACCAATTCCCTATTCATTTCTCATATTCCTGATAAGCCATAACTAGTCCTCCTTATGATAATAATTAGGTTTGAGAAAACAACCCATATATTTGAATCCTTTCTCTAATTCTTCCACTTGGAATGGAAAAAATGAGCTTATAATGGTTGAAGTGTCTTCTTGAACTTTATTTTGTTAAAAAGTAAATCTGTGGACACTCACATCTATTCCAAATGCTTGAAAAAATAAGGAATAATTCTAGAGAAGACTTCCCATTCTACAACAGTTCCATCACCAAATGATAATACATCATAAAAAAAGTAAGTGGGTAATGAAATGAGACTTTGTCACCTTTATCCCTTTTAATTTTCCATCTCTTCTTGCATGCATAATCAATATACCCAAGTCTTCCACTACTAACAAAAATAGTAGTGAAGAAAGTGGACAACCTTGCCTCAAACCTCTTGAACTATTAAAGAAATTGGTAGGAGAGCCATCTTCTGACACACAAAAAAATGTTGAGGAGACACAACCCATTATCCAATTTATAACATTCAGGTCAAGGCCAATTTGTTGAAGGACCAATCTTTAAAAAATTCAATTAACCTTATCATAGGATTTCACCAAATCCATTTTTAATATCAAAGCTTCCATATTTTTTAACTTGATTGAGTGTAGTGATTCCTAAGCTACACCTATTGCATCATGTCTTTGTATATCAGAGAGAAACTCAAATTGTTCTTAGGAGGTCATTTCAGCTAATTTATCTTTAACCTATTATAAATGATCTTGGTAATGACTTTATATATCAAGTTACATAGTGAAATAGGTCTAAAGTCATTAAAAGTATATGGCTTAGAACAATTTGGAATTAACACAATAAAGGTAGCATTTAATACTCGAGAAACCATTCCTTTTAATCTAGTCCCCTCCACCTTCAAGATATATTCTCCTAAAAATAAATAAATAAATAAATTTGAGTATAAACTAGGGCTTTTGTCTTTTGCAAAGTGTTTCAATACCTCTTCTTCTTCTTCTAATCTGACAAGTCTACTGATTCTTGAAGGGTCTTAATCGGAGAGAAACCTCAGATATTTTTGTATAACTTGCAAATGAGTAATATAGTATTGATACCAACATCTTTAAAAAGATTTGAAAAATGTTCCCTTCTTTCCATTTCCAAATATCTTTGAGATTTTTTTATATCATCAGCTCCATATTTTAGCTCCCAAATAGAATTATTAGCTCTTCTTAAATTTGCAAACTTATGAAAAAAATTGTATTTCCATCCCTAAACTTAACATTGCTATACTTTTTAGTCTCCATGACTCCTCTTCTTCCTTTAAAATTTGAGTCTTTCTCTCATCCATGCTACAAATATGTAATTTCACTTCTTCTAAGAAGTTTGTGCTGACAAAGGAATGAAAATGTTTATCATATTCTTATTCAATTAACAACAATTCATATTTCATTTCCTTCTTTTTTGTTAATTCCCAATCCTTTACCTTCTTATTAATCTCCTTCATATTAGTAACCCAAGATTCCATGGCAGAATCAAAAGTTCTGCAAGATAATTCCTTCCAAAAATTCTTAATTAAAGAAATGAAGGATTCATATCCCAACCAAGAGTGGTTGATTTT
The DNA here is from genome assembly GCA_000404065.3 of Pinus taeda. Taxonomy (NCBI): domain Eukaryota; kingdom Viridiplantae; phylum Streptophyta; class Pinopsida; order Pinales; family Pinaceae; genus Pinus; species Pinus taeda. The sequence goes on from APFE030960857.1 coordinate 78,640, forward strand.
AAAAGGATAATTAATTTTAGTGTCTTCAAAATCGATTTGTAGAAAAATCGACATATGGTCAGAAATACCTTTAGGGCTAGCCCATGAAAAAAATCTTCCCAATTTGTCTTCTGGAACATCAACAATCAGAATATGATCAAGTCTCTTGGCAATCTAATTATCCCCCACTCTCCTAGTTCTCCAAGAAGGGACAAGTGGAACACGACACATTAAGAAGATTTGCATCATGAATCGTCTAGTTAAAATCCCAAGCTAAAGGGTCAATACGAGCCTTACGACCCCAAATTTCTCTTGTAGAGGTTGTGAAATTTATATCCCTAGCTAAAATGAGAGACTAATGCTAAAGTAAACCACTATCTTGTATATGTTTGCAAAACTCCTATTTGCCATCATAAGGCTCCTAACAATGTACATTTTTTATTGGATAATGCAGACCTCTAAATGAACCTTATAAAATAATACCAATCCTTGAAAAGAAGGGTTAAACCTTGGGTCCCACATAGCCAATAGGCCCCTAAAAAGTTCTAAAGAATCTACAAAACAAACACTCCATCCTAGACAGATTTTAAGGAAAACTTCTTGAGCCCTTTCTCTAGTCACCATGGTTTCCTATATTTAAATAATAGAAGGCTTATTTAACTCCACTAATATCTTGAAGGTATTTGTCTTGGAAGTTCCCCCTACTTCCCTTACATTTAAAGACATCAAAACCTTGGATTACCTTCTTAAGAGGGCTTCTCTACTGCAAGCACCCTAGGTTTACTAGAAACTTTCAAAACTTCCTTGAATATACCACCTTGTATGACTCCTTGAGCCGTATCTTTCTTATTTTTCTTCTTCTTCCTAATAGTAGCATTTGGAAAAGGATTGATAGGATTTGAATTTTCCGTATTCTTAAAACCCAACGCATCATAACCATTTGATTTTGAGGTGGTTGAAAACCATATAATTGATATTTCTTCTCTTCCCATCTAAATTTAATAAATTGCTTTTGATAATTGGAGAAGTGTCTAAGGTTTGTAGCCACTAGATACCTAAGACCACATCTACTCCTCCAAATGGTACAATGTAGACTGGGGATTCTAGACTATAGTCTTGAATCTGCAATTTGACCTTGTGGCATTTTCCTACTTTTTCAAAAAAAATCTTGCTACCATCACTTTCATATTAGGCATTGGATATGTGAATATGTTGAGCCTTTTTACAATATTTGAGTCCAAAAAATTGCGAGTGCTTCTTGTAGCTATTAGAACCATTACAATGCTCTTTGTTATATGTCTTTTTAACTTTAATGTCTAGGGCTAAGATATTCCTGTCATGGCTAATAATGATACTTACAGAATATTTTCATTGTCTGATTCTAGGGAAAATTGTTGAGAATCTTCAACTTCTTCTATGTCTGGTTCTTCATTATTTGGATCATTGGTTGTTGCACATTTATACAAGTTCTTGGTATCCTTTCCTTTAAAACATGTGTCTAGGATCCCATTTTTTGCCACAACATTTGCACCTCCATATTAGATTTTCCTTTGTCATGTAAATGATGTGGAACATACCTTGTATTCTCCACATTAGAAGTTTGGGGAATCCTTCGTCTTGAATATACTCTTTCAACTTTTGGCAATTGTATTCTTTCTAACTTCTTTTTTGTGAATTTTATTTTTTGGCTTGCTTCTTCTAAAGATGTGATGTCATGAAGTTTAAGTTCATTCTAAAGACATGGTTTAAGTCTAGTGAGGTTTGATTGAATAAGGTGTTTTTTTATATTCCAGGTACTTGTGTAGCTAGAGTTTCCCATTCTCTAGTAAATTCTTCCACATCTCTTTTTTGTTGTAGCTTGGTGAGTGTCATGAAGACACTTCTTCTTTGACACCTTGGAACCTTTTAAAGAATGCATCTTTAAATTTCCTATAATTGATAGCATCAATTTCTTCTACCACATATACCAATTATATGCCTTGCCTTCCATTTGCATGGATGCATGCATGATTTTTTTTATCATCATTGTCAATATTGTAATCTTGAAATACTCCTCTGCCTTATTGAACCATGCTACACCGTGTTTCTCATTACCATCGAATTTGTACAGCACGAGTTTTATTCTACATTGATATGTCGCAATCAGTGTAGTGAAGAAGGGGATTTAGGTTGAGATCTACATAGTTTGAATATTTAGGATATTGTTGTAGATTGGGTATGGAAGATGTGTGTGGAGACTCGAGGATGTGATGTGAATCTTACGGGTTTGAAGTATTTGAAGAATCTAGTTGTTCAGTAACTCTAGTAACTTCATTATTTTGTTGTTGTAGTATTTGAAGAATCTAGTTGTTCAGTAACTTCAGTAACTTCATTATTCTGATGTTGTAGATCATAATATTCATTTTTTGAAAGATCAAGGTCAACATCCATATTACTTGAGTCTTAAATCCTAATCAACTTTATTTGAAGTGTTGTGTGGTCCCTTAAAATCCCATCATAATTTGTTGGAGTTGATTCTCTTTTTATCTTTGTTACACCCTCGAGCTTCTCAATGTCCTTATCCTTTTTATTAAATCTAATCTCAAATTATGTCAACTTTTTACTAAAGTCACCCATCAACATTGTTCAAATCTAATCTCAAATTATGTCAACTTTTTACTAAAGTCACCCATCAACATTGTTCAAATCTAATCTCAAATTATGTCAACTTTTTACTAAAGTCACCCATCAACATTGTTCAAATCTAATCTCAAATTATGTCAACTTTTTACTAAAGTCACCCATCAACATTGTTCAAATATATGGTGTTATCATTTTTATTAAATCTATTTTCAAATTATGTCAACTTTTTACTAAAGTCACCCATCAACATTGTTCAAATATATGGTGAACATTGTTCAAATATATGGTGTTCTTCCAACTTAACTTGCTTTTTAACTTCAACTTAA
>APFE030960857.1:83584-164588 GCA_000404065.3 Pinus taeda
TATGTAACCCTATATATAATTTAATATGAATTGATACAACCGGTTCTCAGTTTAAAAACAAATCGATTTGGCGGCAGGGAAACGATACACGACGCGTGGCTGGAGGTAGAGTGTTATACCCTACTAGAATGGTTCGAAGACATACATCGACGACGATTGGAGAGCTGCGGGACAAATCACGATAGAGAAAATACAACGGTGGGACACGACGCAGGGAACAGTAAGGAAGGAGCGCCGGTCGGGAAGAAGACAACAGAGACATCCCGGCAGCTGCGGTGGGGAACATGATCAATCACGGTGTTGAGGAAGGGGCAACGCGCTACAGGTCGATGATGAGGGCAAGAAAAACAGTGAGGTCACAGAGGAATGAGAGTGTATAGGTTGACGATGGAACAACAAAGAGCAACAAACGGAAATGTGATTGCAGGTTGAGGAACGTTGGCTCTGATACGAGATGAAGTACAAACAACTGAACATTGTAATTGAAATATAACACACACACAATATAAATTAAATGATGATTCTTACCATGGAAAAACTCCTGGCTTAAATACAACCTCGGGTTCCTTTACATGAGCGTGCCCCTTATTCCTAAATTAAACATTAGTACATATTTAATTTTTTTTTCATACCAAAAGCCTATTCAGAAACCAGCATCCTTGAGACCAAAATAGTGATATCTTTGTTCATAAAAAAACAATACCTCTTTCGCATCATAGTTTTAAAAATCAGTCGGTTTGAACCAGAAACTGGTCAAACCAGCCAGTCAGATAAGCCAAGGTAACAAATCATTAAAAAAACTCAGTTGGAGGGTCAATTTGTACTAGTCAGGTACCAAATCGGTCAGGTTGCTACCTAATTGGTACAAACAAGCCTCAAACCGACCTTAACCAATTGGTTCCAACCCTAAACAAGTCGATTACATCTCACAGTTGTGGGGGAGTTCAAGACCACCGATCGCAAGTTTTCAAGAGGTTTTGGAAGAAAGCCAAGGTTGTTTTCCTTTCGAAACAACCCCCCTTGCCATAAAACCAGTGCCCCCACCCGCCTTAAACCCTAAACCTAAACAAAAAACCTAACTCAACCCTTGTAATGTTGACAACCAATGGTAATATTGAATTCTTAAAAGTAAGTGAATATTAGATCTCACTCAAAATCCAATAGACTTATATTTTCAGGATTTCACGATTTGCGGGATTGCAACGTTTCCATTTGATTTTGTTATGTATGAGGGTATGGGATTGACATTTGATCAAAAGCATAAAGCCCTTTATGTACCTTGAAGTTGGTTGTATTGATTGTTGAACTCCTCTACCATGGCCTTAACAAAAATGTACCCTTCACTTAAAGCAAAATAATTGGTTAAATAGTTAAGTTTTTTCTACCATATTATAAGGTTGAGGAGATGAACCCTTCACTTAAACCAAAATCATTGGTTACACATTAAACTTTTTAAATTTCTACCATATTATAAGGTTGAGCAATCCAAGTCTGAAAACTTGAGCTAAATGATGTTCATGTAGCTCTTGTTGATGATCCCATTTCTAGTAGTGGTGAATCAATGATGAATTTGATGAGTGATCATTTTGATCAATGATTTGTAATCAGCCCGTGACCCAATAACTTATAGCATTGTTTTTGGACTCTCGGAGCCACTAAGAGTCTCATTGATTATGTATTTTATTGTTTATATGTATTGCACTTTGTGCGATTATGATATATTCACCCTTACAAGGTATATAGATGAGCAAACTTTGCATATTTTGTCTCTAATGGTTTGGAATCATGTTTCAAATCTTAACAATAATTTTTTCATTAAAATTAATTATTTTATGTAATTTTTTCATATCCAGTTTACTGTATCTAGTTTGATTCAATTTGATCCAATTCCATTTTGGATCCCTATTAGATTGGTCGCCAGTTCAAAACCCAGTTCCATCTTTTAGAACTATGTTTCGGATCCACCACAAAAAGTATAGCTTCAGAATCAATTGGTACCGAAAACCTAATAGGGCTCTCCAAACTCTCCAACCTTAAACTCATATACTCCAAAAGTGTAAAAGTTAGATTGATGCAGGCTGCAAATTTTGATTGTGAAGTAAAGGGGCTTGGAAATTCAATTTTTAAGTGAATGGGGTTTACAAGATCAAATTGCAGATCGTTAAGTCTGCAAAATTAAACAACATATGGAGATAGAACTAGCATTTCTAAAGATGAAAACAAAATAAAGACTTCAGAAGTGAGGAAAAAAAGTTATAGGTCAAAGTTAATAACCTCTCTGGGGGATAATTCAATAATGTCCCTTTGTACAAAACAGTTTTTTAATCTAGTGAAAAGAACATTACTCCTATTAACCTTCGAACCATGATGACAGGGTAGAGATCAATCTCAGATAAAAATTGAAGTCATGCTGTAAGCTTTCTAAAACAAAAGCAAGTTTATACAAGATAAAGAATGCCATTAAAATTTGAAATCAAAACTTTCCAAGTTTTCTTAAAGAAAATTTTAGACCAAGCTGATCAGGATTAAAAATCAAATGAATGATAGTGCCCATTGCATTGGTTGTGATTATTGTTCTTATAATTAGCACATAAACATCTCATTATTTACATATCTTAATATTTCAAATATATGCCGTTCAAAGCTCACTCAATAAATAAAAGCATGCCATATTTACTCCAGACCTAAAAAATAACATGCTTCTACTATATATCTTACATTGAGTGCTCCATAGACATAGTTAAACTGAATTCTCAAAAAGGATCAGACTGTGATTATGCTTATTGTCATTATTTTGTTTCTGCCGCCATTAACTTTGTGATATTATTGTTGGATCCTACCCAAGTGATGACATTTGCGATGCTATGTAATAGAACACAAAGTAAAGCAACAGGAGAATACTCTGATTTTCGCAGTTGTAAAAGAAAATACCTGTGCTACAAAGTTTCACCCTTCAATCTCATACCTAACCAGTCTTGACTAGTAGGTGAAGAAACAAAGACAATATGAAAATAGACAAATAAAGCATGACTGTAAACAAAAATAATCCCCTCTGAGAAAATAAAATCTTAGGGATCCAGTCAAATTAGTATCCCCTGGCATGAGCCTGATTTTCCTATTTACTTGTCAGGATCTTATCAACGTACTCCACATGGGCATTAGACATCATGCTGAAAACTGAAACTTAATACTATGATAATACTAAAAGCATTAAAACTCTAGGTCAACTTCCTTCTATGTAGAAGTAAAGTTTATTTGATAAGATCATTGCAAAAATTACAATATAACAGGATAACAGGAAAAAAATAACAATTACATAGAATTTAAAGAATGAGTTTTTCAAACATAACGCTGTAAACAGAACTTTTATCTAACAGCAATATAGAGCCTTGGATACAAACGAGGAAGGCATACACTAAAGAGGTAATACCCCTATGAATGTTCCACAAGCAGCATATTAACTAGTATACAATCGATACAGCTGGCACGGATTCACGAACACAATCACTAGGTTTTGACCTCCAGAATCTGAACACTCTCCCAAGAATAAGAAATAGCTAAAAAATTACTTCCATGAATAGCAACTGGTTAAAATGACCACCAACATGCAATAACTAAACTCCTTTGGTAGAGCCAAAGGCATTAACTATTTTCTACAATGATGTAGATCAACCAAACAATTGGTCCCGGTCCCTAAAACATATCAACAGACTTCTTCTGCAAATCCTGCTTCCACTTTGGTTGCTCATAAAATTTCTTCCGGTCCATTCCAAAAACACTTTGGAACTCCTCTGATGATAAGTATGTCTGTGATATAGAAAAGTTCAGACAGTTAGAAAGAATAAACCTGTTGTAAGTAATATTTTAATTTCTATATTGAATATAACATACAAAAGTTGTAAGATGCAGAGCAATTGATTCTACAGGAACTTACCTCTCTCTTTTTGGGATCAATTCCAGCAGCAGGATTAGTGGATCTAGTTATCAGTTGCTCATAGCTATAAGTAACAGCACATCCATTCTCCTCTTGCTTCACTGGAATCTCGTTTTTCGTAGAAACATCTTCTCCATTATTCTCTGGAATACTGTCTTCTACTTTTCCACCATCTTCAGTAACAGATGCTTCTTGCTTTGGTGACAACTCTTCAGTCTCAGTAGTTGTGCTGTTTGTCTCATTCTTTGATGTGTCTGCACAGAAAAAGAAAACAACTTGATTATCCTCTCAAATCCTTCAGGCACAAACAAATCATGAGTATACCTTTTCAAACTGTTTTCAAATGAGCATCAATATTTTTGAGGCATTAAGTACCAGACACTACTCACCTGAAACTGTATCAACTGAGGAAGCACTTTCATCGGCAACCAGAGTTGTTGGTGCAGGTGGGGCTGCAGGTAAACTGCTCTTTGGCTCAACATTCAGAACACCGGATAATGCTGCAACAGCAGCTGCTCTTTGAGAGGACTTATTCACAATAGATCTAGATGGTCTTGAAGGTTTAGGTGCGCCTTTATCCCCACTGCCAGAACCAAAAACAGAAGACAATGCAGCCAGTGCAGCCGCTCTTTGAGTTGGGCCACCCCGTCTTACATCATTTGAGTCGTCAGATCTCTCTATAGTACTTTCAAAGGGAGCAGTATCATCGGATGCCATTGACCTTTTCAGATTCTGTAAGATTTGAGAAGGTTATATCCTTTCAAGATAAAAAGTCAGAGCTGAGGCAAAGCACCTGCATAGCTGCTCTTGTTACTATCTTAGTACTTACCTCAACAGCTTCAACAGGTATCCCTTGAAAAGATGTGATTTTTTTTTCAAACGAATTGCCTTGGATCTGCAGTTAATTTCAAACAAGTGATAAAGGAATATATATGACATGAAGTTCTAATGCTTGGACAATTCATAAATATAAAATACAATATCTTAGAAAGCACAGTGGAAAGGATGTCTCATCTAGCAATGGTAAGCTTGGCAAAAGCATTCCATTCTCTTAAAAATAAGTAAGCCAAGCTTCTGAAAAAAGTAAAAGACTAAAACGACCAGAGAACTTGTATCCCTATCACTGAGACAATAAAAAACACCAGGTTTAAATAAAAACTTGTACTTATACATCAGACGTAAAACTCAGTTAAATTTAGAACTCAAATACTGTGTCTAAGAAAAACACTTGTCCTAGCAAAATACATACCACAGCTTTAGCAGCATCCCAAGCAAAAAACCTTGTGAAGAAAGACGGTTCATTTCCCTCAGTGACCTTGTAAAGTGGTGTATCTGGAGATAACCCTTCCAATAAAGCTGCACGTTCCATGTACTTCTGTAAATCATGCTACAATCTATTAGTCAAATTATATAAAAACTCATGTTGCGGAGAGCTTGACCAATAGAGCTCCTATACACTTCTGAAGCACTCAAGATATAAAGATTTTTTCAAGAGATCCACGACTATCTTAAATCAGTATGCAATGTGCATCTCAGCGTCTGATGGAGCATAACAAGCAGATTATTGACTCCAACCTCCCTACCATTCCTGCATTTGCAATATTCCTTAAACTACATTTTATTTTTCCTATACCAAACCTGGTTATGTCAGTTTCCAGCTTCCTAATAATTTCAAGAGTGCCAGTTCATGCTTTACTCATCCTCATTTGCTTACTTACCAATGTCATGCAAATTAAGATAAAAATATTTTGGTAATGGAATGTTAAATGGAAGAAAATATCCTGACCTGACCAATGTCAAAAGCTTGCTGTTTTTCTTTGGTATCAGCATGCTGACCAACCCAAATAAAAACCTCAGTATGTGTATCTAAGACCATAATATCCTCTGTTAACAAATCATCCTGTGTGAAGTTAAAGACTTCGGAAACCTGCTTATGAAAAAAAAATTGTCAATTCAACCACTTGATAGTCATACATGGTGCCATAAAATGTGAAGTGACTTGTAAACATCATCTTTTCAATTTGGAGAAAAGAGAAGGAAAGAAAGACAAAACTTGAAGCATTTTTGTGGTAAGTCAAATCTTAACCATACCTGCAATATGCCTGGAATTATTTTGCACAGCCAACAAAACAGAGAAACAAAAGAGGTCAGTTTTCCTACTGCTCAGAAACATTTAGTCAGAAAGCTCCTTTAAAATATTAAAATGCAAATAAAAATGGCTCCTGAATCTGGGTAAAAAAGGTAACATATAAAGTAGATAAACTGACAGTATTCATGTGAAAACAAGAAGCAAATAAGGAAAAAAGATTCAAATCCAGCCCTGCAGAGACTATGGTGGTAAAAAATGACATAGAATATCAGCTGTGCAGTAAATCATCAAATCACAACTAACCATTCTCAAATGTGCACGCATACAAATGAGGATCTTTGCTTGTTTCCTGCGCTTTCCTCTGTGTAACATAGCTTTGTTTCCCTCCCAATGCATTCCAAAATGCTGCCGGCTCTGTTCCTTCTTTCACAGCTTTCAAGAGAGTGCCCGGCTGACAAAATTAAGACATAAAAATGCAACTTTCATTAGAGATTTCAAAATAAGCAAACCACTAAAAATCAAATTAAATGAAAATTATTTAAAGGATATCAACTCATGGAGTAGCTTAAGAAGAATTCCACCATCAACAGCAATAGAAATCCAATAATGCATGTACTTGAAGAGCAAATGATTTCGATAAAGGAGAATCATAGCAAAAATCCTTCGTTCCATGAAAAACACGTACTTTAAGAAACTCAGCAATTCTGGCAACTGAGTGTTGCTGCTCCAATGTGCTAGAGTTTCCATGCCAAGCAAAGAGTGACGTCCCAGTTTGCAGTAAAAAGCAGTCGCAAGAATTTAAAGACTCTGCCACCTAAACCAAGAAATGCACCAATTCCATCAGAAACACAGATGGTTTTTACATTTCCAGTTGGACCATTGCTCACCAGAGACTCGACATCATAAATACCATAACTACATTGATTATTGCATGAAAAAATAATGAAATTTTTTTCTTGAAGAACAACACATTCATGAAGTCATCAAATACATCTCTCTCTAAGAGATTTCTTTTCATAATTTCCCCTGCAACTTTATGCATTATCACATGTTTAGAAGCAAAAATCTTAGAATTTGGACCTAAATGGGGATGAAATTCTATATTCAGTTCATCTTACTCTCAAACTAAAAGCATAAATACTATAATCCAAAGGTTTTCCACCAGAAAATGTGGGCCCTAAAAGCATTAAAATATGTTTAATTTGAATAAAAGGGTTAAACATTCTATTTTGGCCCTGTCTTCTTCCCTAACTAATTACCCTGATTACAGAACAAAGATCATGTACAAAAAAAAGAATTGTTGGAAAATGTAAAAATCACACCTAGCACATCCCCCTATGGATCTCCAATGCTGACCATCCCTAAAAAGCTAATAGAAAGAATGATGTATTTGCACAGATTACAAGACTCTTAACACAATAACTATCAAGAACCATTTTGCACTCCAAGGATTAGTGACAACCTTGATCAACACTAGGGAGCACCGTAATCTCCAAGGTTGATTTAGGATTTGGCTATCACCAAGTTTGCAAGAAGCCAAAGATGCACGGAAGACAACCTTCAAGACAGTTTGGTCTCTAGAAGTGGTTGATGTTGCCTTTTGGCTTCATCAACAACCTTTCCATCATCAATGGCATTTTGATTTTCCATTCTCACATTCACAAATTTGTTTGGTCTACTTGGATGATATCTTGATTTATAGTAAAAGCTGGGAAGAACACTTGGAACATATCTAAAAGGTATGGGATCTTGTTTGCCAAAAAGTATCACATCTTAGAGCAATTTATTTCAATTTTCACAGTTAGCTCAATATCTTTTCCAGATTAGCAATCACATCAGCATTAAAATAAACTGCAGATAGAACATAAACATAAATCGCAGAAGACAAGCCAAGACAGGAGGACACAAGATGTGGCGCTAGCCAAGGACAAAACCCAATGTGGGGAAACCCTTGATCAATTCTTTTTTTTATGTTCTTCAATCGTTCAGCAGAGAGAGAGAGTACATTTACAACAAAAGTCAACATTTTGACTTATCTAGATAAAAGCATAGATCATCTCTAAGAAGATGATACATGAGATCAGTTGAAGACATGTTGCTTCAATTGATTCTCCAAGGTGACTCCTTCAACTATCATTTTGTTGCATCCCATCATCATGTTGGACCTCACCGTGCTGCATCATGTTGCACCCATCATCACAATGCTGAACCTCATGACCATGCTGTACACATCATACTATTGTCCTATGTGTCATAACCATGTTGTCATACAGCATGTCTCATGTGCTTGCAGCACCATGCTTGCCATATCTATCCATGTTGTCCATGCTTGCCATTTTGCACCATGCTTGCCATGTTGTCCATGCCTACTGTTGTTCCATGTACCTTTGCTGCCATGTCACAGCTATCCCATGTATCTATACAGCACTATGTACCTGGCTGTCCCATGCATCTATACAGCACTATGTACCTTGCTATCCTATTTACTTTGCTGCACTAGTTAGCAGTTGTCCCACTTGTGCCACTGCTGCACAATTGTCATAGCTGTCCTATGTCATTGGGCTGTCCCATCAAAGTTTCCATCCCAACATGTTGCTGTCCCATTGTCCTATTTGTTAGTGACATTGCAGCTCCTATGTGGCAGTATCCAACATCTTTGTACTGTTGTTCAGGGACAGAATTCGATCACTGGTTAGGGCACCCTCCTGTAACCTACAACAGTCCAACGATCAGCCCATAACTCACCTTGAATTATGTGGCCTCCCTTTCTTTACAAGGTAGGTGACCTTGCTGGTTGAGGAGACACCTACAGCTCTTGTATAAAGGGCAATAATGGATCACTAGCTTGAGTTTAACTTTAATACTCCGCTATTCAAACTGCATCATTCTCCAGCTGTTCTAAGGATATACATTGGATTACATGGATGTGTCCTCCTATGTATCAACACCACATTCTGTATCACGAGATATTGGTAGCACTTACTAACAAGTGACCTTCATTATTATATAGTATAGTATTCCTGTCTTTAGTGAGTAGTTCCAGTTACGTAGTTTTTCCTACCTATTTGGAAGAAGACAAGGAAGTGTAATGGAAGTAATCTAATCACACTAACTTTTATCCAGCATACTTTTCTCAAATGCACCTAAAGTCCTAAGGGATATAGCCCGGAGTTAGATCAACTTGTTGTCACCAATGTTACTGGGAATTTGGTTGGTTTCATTCCATGGCAGTCTCCAGCAGGTGCCCAGTTAGAATCCACCCAGGTGAGGCACACTAATCTACACCGACAGGTTTACTAGGGGTCCATAAATGTGGGGAAGCATCCCTTGGGTTTCCCATGATGTTTTCCTTGAACAAAAAGTACACCTAAGGGATATACTGAACATTAAACGTCCAATAGAGAATAATTACAAGAACATGGAGTCTGAATTAGGTTTACATGTAAATGGCCTACTCAAACTAGAATAGGCATACAAGTTGTTATTGTCATTCTTTTCCTTTCTCGGACATGCACTTCCTCTAGCAGAACAACTCAGAAACTTTAACCCGTTGTTGTGGTTTTTAATCCAGCTAACCCAGTTTTAACAGCCTATGATTTATTTGCATATTAGAGATTGAAGATTCAGAAAGAAATTTTTGAGACACCCACGCATAAATACATATAAATACAAATAAAGGTAGAAAATGAATAATGACCGGATCGACTTGAATTGCTTTGCTATTGTGAGGCCCTGTACCACAAACTTGAACGAGGGCAATACCATCCCCGTTGTATGTCTCATCATTGATGCCTTTCTCAGCAATGTATTTTTTGTAGCCAACACTTAATCCACCCTACAAGATCAAGGACAAATATATTAGAGAAACAACAAGAATCACAACATTGCTTAACCCTAAGAAAAGTAACAGCAGATCACACGTCCCTAGGAATTTCCTAGATAGGGTATCTCTTTCAATAAAACATATGAACACTGAATGTGAAAACGAGCAACTGTCAAAAAATAAAATGAGTTAAAGCTTTAGTACAAACCTTTAAAATGGTCATGTTAGGGAATAATCCAATAAACTGAGGTGGCTCTTTTCCTTCTAGAATACGTCCCTGCAACATGAAGGACACAATCTCAACTGCAATCTCAACTTTAGCACTGTTTTAAGAAATTTTATATGCTGTGTATGAGCAATGTACAAGATAATGCATGTGAGAGAAAAACAAGCTTGTTTGCAAGGAAACTAACATCAAGCAAGAAACTATGAAATTTGCATAATATCCAAGAATGCTAACCTGTACAGGTCTTCCTTTTAGAGAGTTAGCCATTGTATTTGTTAAACGAGCTGCTACTGCTTGATCCTCCTAAGTAAAAGGAAAGAAGCACATCAAGACTTCAGTGAACAAGAATCATATAAACAAGGAGGTAAAGCTAGATGTAAACAATCAACATCTTCCATGACAGAACTGTTACCGAATACTAAATAGTGATGAGGATTGTACTCAAAATGCCACAATGCATAATAATACAGTTAGGCATAAAGTACTGCTAGCTGAAAAAATTAGAAAATTCTAAACGCTATACCTGGGTGCTCTGCTTCCCTAGCCAGAAGCAAAGAAAATAATCATCTTTTCTGTCTCCAGAGTGGTAAGTATAAAGTATAATATAGCAGTCACCACTGTAGAATTTGCCAATATCCTCTTTAGGAACTGGGGCTTTAGAAACATTCTTGACCCTCCAAACCTGCAACCAGATGCAAGAATTCCCAGTACACATTGATTATACAATATAAACATGACCTTTTCCATCCATTAGAAAGGGCTTGCTCTCAGAAAATGAAAGAAATAAACTGGAAAAACAAACATATTAAGAATTGGGAGATTGAAAATCTGAAGAAACTAGCAAACTGTATTATTGAAATACATCTGATCTTTTTAGCAAACACCAGACCTCAAGTTTCCCATTTCCCTCAAGCAATGGTGGAATTTCTTCTTTCAGTGGAGTTGCCTTCAAAATTCCCTTCACATTGATTCCTTGTTGCTTCAGTAATGCTGAAAAAAAAATTGAAATTGAATAAGTGAAACCCCTTAAAATATTATCGCTAGGCTAGTCAGTGCACAAAGAACTGCTATACTTACCAGCAACTTTGCCTCTTCCATCCTCAGAGCCCGAAGTTCCACTGCCAAGTGACCATGAGTCAAAATTTGACCTAAAAGGCAGTGTCTCAAATCCCTGGATAACTCGAGTTATGTGTGTGTTCCTCGGTCGTTTTTGATTAGAAATGAATTCCTGAAGATACCATTAAAGTTTAGATATACATCATAAAGTTCAAATTATAGCTCAAACGTTGACAACGGATCTAATTTATATTAAGAAGGGCATGCTTACCTCTGCAATTAGAGTTGCAGACTTTCTCTCCTCCAATTGCGTCACTCGACCAACCCACACATATACCTCGGCACCACAATCAAGTAGATAACATTTGTTTGACTCCAGCATACTCTTAGACAAGGGACCCTCAATAATCTTTATCTCCCCTTCCACAATGCTATCACAAACACCAAAATATAAACTTAGGACAGATGTACTTGTTTAAATTGCTGTCAAGGTTTCAAACTGCTACCAATCACCTAGTTTATTTAATATCTATGTCTTCTTATCGGGTGTCAGATTATATTGGCTGACTTACTTTCTAAAGGAAAGCTAACAAACATAACACTGCATGCAGGATCTAGAATTATTCTATGCACGCTGTTTAAGAATAAGAATTTACCTGTAAAGTTTTCCAGGAGTTGATTCCATTCTAGAATCATCATCATTGCCATTCTTCTTGCCAATGGGAGCAAAACCTCCGAACAGAGCCCAAAACTCTCCGGAGTCAGATTCTGCTACAAGCTTCCCATCATCTAGCATCCATATTACACAGAGAGGCAAAATGTCCAGTGGAAGTTAAACAAACGTGAAATATACGATTCGCCTTCCAAAATAGTCTAGATAAATGTACAAGTCAAACCCCGCAAGTTTACCAAAACAAGTTCTAGCCTCATGCAACTTACCAACTATTGCAATGTCACATTTCCCTTCATGGTATTCATCTTTGATATATTGCACCACTTCCAAGGCCTTTGCTCTTTCCTGGATGCTGGATGATGCCCCATTGAATTGGTACACCTTTGACTCAGTATCAAGGACAAAAACGTCATCGTGGTTCAATGAAGTCCGTGCAAAAGGTACCTGCATAAAATTAATAAAAGCTCATGTTTGCTCTTCTCAACTGCCAGCTACACAAAATAAGGATTTCAAATGAAATCCTTCAACCGGATGAATCCAAGTTAATGACTTTCAAACATCAAATATTCACCTGTTTTATTCTTACAACACGCCTGCCCTTGCATACATAAAGGCGTGGCTCAAAATTTTCTATCTCAGGTTTTTTAAATCCAGAAGCTGCACCCCCTTCCAAAGGAATAATACATGGCTTGAAATATGACAGAAATTTGTCAGTTTCATGGCCCTGCAATTCACGGTATTGCACTGCACGGCCTCCAAGAGCTGCATCAAGCTCAACTGTCTTTATAGCTGCTGTCCCAGCTTCATCCTAATACAAACGTAAATATTCTCACTGAAACGTTATCTGAGGAAATAACAGATTGCAATTTATACTAAAACACTTGAAATCCAAAGTATGAATACCTGGCTAGTGTCTTTCCCAAGCCAAAAATGTATATCATAGTGATAAGCCCCACTTTTTGTTGCAGTTGTCTGTCAAAGGTAGATATTACAAACAACTTCAGGAAACTAAGCCCCAAAACAATCCCAATCACATTTCACTTTTTCAATTGCGGAGCCACAATATACAAATCAGTTTGCAATTGGCAAAATTTTCTTGTCCGAGATTGAAGTCATTTGACAAGTTACGGAAGGAAGATCACAAAGGCTACAACAAGACGAAATGATTAGCACAAGTTTGTTTTCCCTATTCCTTAAGCATTTCTTCAAAAGTCTCATGAAAACTATAATAGTAACTTAGTAACTTTGAAAACTTAACGCCTCCTCAATAAATTTCAATTCCCTGTTTTTGCAGATGCAGGGCATTTAGAGTGACGTGAAGACCATGTACGACTTGTGCATTGCATAAAAAGGCAGAGCGTGGCATTCTTTTCACATTCATTTGACGCTTAGGAGCAAGCTCTAAAAATATACCCAGGTAACAACTTGGCAAAAATTCCATGTTAAAAACAATGTGGCCTATTATAGTCTCTCAATATGCATAAAAAAGATGACGCTCAAAATCATGGATCCTTGATAGCCCATTCTTTCAATAACAATACATAAGCATTGGAATCTATAAGTAGAAGTTCAGCTCATATACAAAGTAGAAGCCACTTTGTTACAAGAACAGTAACAGTTTACATCATTTAGAAATTGTTCTAACAGAATCAGGCATTAAATGAAAAAAACCAAAAAGATGATAAACCAGCATCAGGATCTCTAAGAACATGCGGCCTTTCCTCTCAAGACTGAAAGATTGGGCAATAGTCGAAATAGACTCAGCGAATCATTCTCTTTAATGCCATATTGAATACGCTAATATAAATAGGGGCAAATGCTTTGATGCTAGAGACAAGAGAAGTATTGCAATAATTGTTAACATCTAACGCTTACCTGCAGAACTATATAAGAATCTCCACAGTAAAATTTACCATAATAAGATTTTGGTATAGGAACTGGGCGGAAATTTTCGATACGCCAGATATCTGTGCCCCTGCAATTTTTCATTAAGGGTAGCACAAGGAAAGTACCCTCCGGGGTTTTATTACTTATGGAAAATCCTATTCATCCCAAGCTTTGAACCCAACAAATATCTAAGCAAAGACAAAAAGGCTTAAAAAGTCTTAAAAACAGAGTCCAAAGTAGGTTTGTTCCAAACTTTAAAATGAGTCAAATCTTCTGAGAAATGTGTATATTTTAGAAATCAGGCACATCATCTCTTAGAGTGGAGTTTAGATATAGGATACGCCTTCTGACCAACGCCTTGAAATGCTGGATCGAGATTTTTCATTGAGACAGCCATGACAACTCACCGAAGCAACTTAAAACCGGCTTGTTTCAAAAAACAGGGCCAAAAAAACTAATACCTTGTTATTCTGATTCCCTGCATCCATGGCATAAATTAGCGTTAGTCATATTTTATGAGGTAAAACAAAGAATGCATGTTTTCTCAAATGCATGACTCAGTTTAAAGGATCAAGTGGCATAGGCAACCAGATGAAAATTAAAACTAATCTTAGTTAGGATGCAACACCATAAAGAATTTTCATGCAGATATATATGATTCAGATCAAGCATGATGTGCTTGCATATGCCATGTGCATCTCTCTTAAGACAACATATATGCACTAATGGCTGATTAACGCCGATAGGACCAGTATCATTCAAGTAAATTTGTATCTTCCTATAAATTAAGTGAATTTTCTTTAATCTTATTTTTTTCAACAATAGTTACTTCCCATTTTAATCCTATTTTGATCCTACTTTCTTTGATCTTATATTCCTCAATCTATATTCTTTAATTTTATTTTTTTACAGTAATGGTTATGAAGCGCATATGTGTTATTTGTTATTTATTGAAATAATTAAAATAAAATAATAAAAGAAAAATTGATTAACTACCAATATTAAGATAAAAGTTTAATCTGATCTCTTTGTGTGCGAAGATGACAAAGGATATACCTCTTTATTAAATCTCACCTGTCCCGGTAATTTTTTTAATTCAAACAAAAAAAATTCTGGAATCCCTATCATACATGCCTATCAGCATAATTATAAGCCCATATTCAGTTTCCAGTATACCACTATTCAGAAAAACAAATATTTCCTCTCTTTTCCAACTTAATCGAAGCAATAGATAGAAATGCCTGAGTTGAAAATTTAGGGAATTGGTATGGGATAGGAAAAGGAAAAATAAATCATCTTTCAGTCAACAAAATTTTCTTTACAATGAGCCAGGTAGACTCTGGAAATATTCCATTTCACATCCTTGAACAAAAAGCAGCAATCCAACCAAACATAATTTAGATCGAAATGTGAAGCTCACGAACACTCCCATGCTAAAAGAAACAAACAATCCTAGGAAGGAATCCACAATTGCTTAATTCCTCTATAAGAAGAATTAAACTATGTTCTGCCCTTGCGTACTACACCTTCTACCAAGTATGGTGACCTCGATAACAATTTCCAAAAGCACAACCCAATAAAATACGACACTACTCTTTTCTAGCATGCAATAGCTTGTGTAATAGGTTAGCTCATAATCTGTTATGCTCTACACACCAGAGCGTTATTTAATCTTTGAACAAAAATGGTAACTGCCAAGCGATGAGAATTCCATTCTTCAGAAAATATGTCCTCAAGCTATTTTCTTGTTGAAAAAGCTGGACTTTAACATATAATTATCCCCTCCTTTCTTTAGAAGTAACTCAGAGCTGAGAACATCTCACCTTATTGCCATTCTTAAGAGCCTGAATCAACATAATGGAGGGCATATGCATTCAATTGGTTTGACTAGATCTTTCAACTTGCCTCTCTGATGAGCATTGTTTAGAGGAGTAACTAGGACAAATCCTTTTTTCACTGGAAAAACATACAGAAATGTGGATAATCAATGACTTAAATGATGTGGACAGCTTACATGGATGCAAACCTCAGAGTGTGAAACTGTGTAACTTGCTATAAGCAGATATAATAGGATTCAAAGGAATAATAAAAAAAACATGGGATACTCCTGAGGTCATAAGGTCAAATTTGTAGTTTTCGATGTATATCTGCCCATGTTGTGCCTATCCAGTGCTATATATGGACTGTCATGTATCAACTAGCTGAGGTCCATATAAACCCAGGCCTCGTATTTGCCAATAGGCACCAATACCCTTGGTGCTGTCATATCAACATCCAGCATTGTATGTGGCCCAGAAGAGAGCAGAAAATGTGATTCATGTTCTTGTCTCCCGTTCAATTCTTCACCTTCATGTAGAATTAGTACATAGAGTGCAAATGACATTCGAGGTTTTGGGGTCATTGGTGAAAATGTTAAAAACACTATTCCAGGAGATAAACAGACCCCTGCAAACAGAGCTCCTGGCAAAATATAGCTACATATAGTTCTAATCGTTTGATGTATATTTCTGATTGTTATTCATAGGTAATGACCCCTTGTGCAAAGGTATTTTGACTTTCTTAAGTGATAAACTCCCAGTTCAAGAGATATTTTGAACCTTTTTAGTACATCATCACTCCAACAAATTGATCACTTCACTTGTCCTTGAGATTCACCCATCAGCAGAAGAAGAATTGGGTACCAAAGAACAAATGAAGAAGTGCCACTTACTAACATGATCAGCCCAATCCACTTATCTTTAAGAAAATATGGGCAGAAAGTAAAAATATCCAATACTAATGATTCTATAATCATTCGTATGATCATGACTAGTGGATGGATAGATAAGCCATTGTCTTGCTCTCATGTCTATAATGGATGTTCATGTACTATGCAGTTGACATTCATGTAAACCTTTCCCAAATGTTCATAATGTTGTTTTCTCTGAGATATTAGGAATGTTGCACAACAATGTCAGATGAGTAGAATGGTTGGCCATAAACAACCTCTTTAATGGATCATGCTTCATGCACAGTATATTCGATGCCAATCTGGGCCATATACCCTGTGGCAAATCCTCAAGCATGAAGTATGTTGGATCAAAACATGCGTAGGAATTCCTAAATTGTGCATGAATGTAGATGGTCTTTGTTTACTGCAGACATATTTTAGTCTTGCAGAGATACTTATGCTTGGTAAAGCCTTTACACCTGGTTATTGGTTATAAGGAACAACCCAGATCAGAGTATGCTTTGACGGCTTTTCAAAAATATCTCACTCGTTACGGTCGGGTTCTAAAGTTGGAATGAGACAGGAAACTGACAAATAGTTTGTATAGAATGAATAGAAAAATATATATTATTAGGTTGGTTTGCAGTGATGTGGTATTGTAGAGAAAACAGCACTGGGATTATGCATTCTGCTAGAAATAAGAGATGTTTCGAAGATTAAAAAGGTTATATAGCATTTATAACTATATCCCACTTTATCGTATTGAGGATTTAAGACGATTTGATGGACCAATAGCCACTGTTGTGGAGATGAACATACGATTAATATTGGAACATAATCTGACCATCAATCTTCTAAAATCTTAGATCTTACATTGGAGAATGCCGTAAAAGGCACTGACTTTCGTCCTTAGGGATGCACCATAAGCATCCTCACATTCTATAAGCATCCTCAAATTTCAATGGCATCCAAAGAAGTCTACAGAATATCTTGGTAGGACAAAATAAGGAAGTAAATTGGATGACTTTATAAAGCAGAATCTACATAAATATGTCCAAGGATTATCAAGCTGAACCCCAATTGCGAAAGCTTGTGACCTACAATACTCTGCCATGACCCTGATGCATTCTCTTGATAAGCTTAAATTTTATGATCTTAAAAAGGAATTCTGACAGTGTAAAGTCAATATGCTGATTTTGTAACAAGAGAGGCAGACATAACACGAAACTGAGATCCAATCAAGTCCAATTTGACAGACTCGACATAAATATCGGACTGAAATGAGAAAATAAATTGTGAGAGAAGGCATCTTTCCAAAATTTTGGTGATTTAATATAATGTCAAAACAAGTTTGAAGATATCGAACGCAGATCTGTCTGACTCCACAAAGCCTAATGTATTTTAAATTAGGCATAAACCAGAGATCATGATCAGAGATGGAAAAACGCCAATTTTAATAAACAAAAAGTTTATGCCACGAGTCCTCTGAAAACACAGGATTCAAACGAGGAACTTCCAAAAGCCTCAATGTTTACTGTAACTTATCGGATCATACCTACAATTCCGAACAAGCAACCTTTCGCAAATCAGTTCATTGTCCAGCATGCTTAAAAATAGATTTAACTGTAAAACTAACACAATAGCAAAAGAAAAGTCCTGAATTTCTAGAGTTGCATATGTTAAACCAAACCAAAGTATTTACAGTATTATCGCGATCTACTACGAGCGAATCCTCCAAATCTGGAGAGATCGGTCAAAACCAAACAATTAAATCAGAGAAAAAAATGAAAATTCAACTGATCCGAGGCCCAAATAGTCAGATCAATTCATCATAAGAGCATGTCTAAGATCAAATTGTCCGTATTATGTCCCATGAAACTTCAATTTTTGAGGCCACCCAATGAAAATTCAGAAAGATGAGGTGTTAGAGCAATGGATACCTCATGCACAGGATCAATTCCAGAAAATGGATAGACAGATCCGCCTTTGCAGCCGAAACGCAATATTCCTCTTTGCTTAAAGTTGAAAATGGCAAATCGTCCTCAGCACTGCAATTCGCCAACGATATGAATGAAATAATGAATACAGATAATAATATTACAATAATCAAGTCTGCTCTGTTCAAGCCTGCTCAGTTTAATCTTAAAGGAGAAAAGGAGAAAATAGGCAAAAGGAGAGGAAAAGGACGTTGGAGAAGGTTGACAGGGATTTTTTAATTAAAGTAAATATTACCTGGATATTCAGCGTAAAAAGGGGAGAAAAAGGGGTATTTTGAGTGGGTTGGCCCCTGGGTGGGGTTTTCATTCATCATCAACAGCTATGTTTTCTTGCTTAGCGAAGAACGTATACGCATTTATCGGAGCGAGGTGTAATTTATAACTTCGTTGTGAACATTTTCATATGTAAAGGAATATATTTAAAATAAATAAATACTTGATATGGTTGTCCTATACTTTTATGAAACTTTCTTCATTTATAGAGATAAATGTAGGGGAGGAAAGTATAGATAGCGTATATATATAGTAATTGTTGTGATATGAACACAGCTTTTAATTGCAATATCTTTAATTTACCCAACTACATTTTGAAAAGTTTGAAAGGCTTCATAAACATCATGTGGGTTGTATTGCTGTTGGATATCGAGAACATGATATTATTTATTTTTTAAATTAAATTAAATGATAAGTTTTAATGCTATGTCAATTGGATTTATTTTTGGTAGTTGGGAGAATTGATTTTATTTTTTTCATAAATAATATGTTGAGTTAGGTTGAGTTTATATTCACTATATTGTTGTAATGGTTTTAAGACTTGTTATTGACTGTTGTAATGGCTTCAAGACTTTTTACTGATAGCCTTTGTATATAGAAGATTTTATGGTTTACTCTAGATACCATTTTCAAAATGAAGAGAAGTTTTGGTTTATCCTAGATACCATTTTCAAAATAAAGAGAAGTACTTGGTGGTTTTCATCGACTTTGTAACCTAGGATAAAAAATTAATATTTAACATTAGCAATGTTTAAGGTAAAGAAGTTTCTATAGCCCAAGTAAAAAATGATAAATGCAACTTCAACATCAATTACTAGATTAAAAAGCATCTTTAACGTATATAACATTACACTAGGAGTTCATTATCGGTAACTTTGAACCTATAATAAAAAAGGCTACCCCAAGGATAAAGATGCCCTATGCATAATATGAGTTTGCTTCTTGGTACAATTAGATGGGGTTGTCTAACTATTCTAGGTTTTGAAGTTTTTGGTCAGAATCCAATGAAACGATTATTGGTCACATCATGATTATTTATTGTTTAAAATGTGTTTTTGAATGCATAATGGATTCAATGCCCTGAAAAACCTCCAGGGTGCTCGAATTGTGCAGAGTTCACAACTCAAACTTGTTCCAACAAATCTCTACCAGTTTTTAGGCAAATTTGACTAGAAAATCTACCCAAAAAACATACTCAAAAGAACTCTAAAACATAGCAAATCTCTACCAATTTTTAGGTAAATTTGACCAAAAATATATACCCAAAAAAACTCCAAAACATAGAACAATTAGACTATGACCAACTAAATGTGACCATTCACATTGGGCAAGAAAGGATGATAATTTTAACTATTTAGCATTGCGTGTTTAGGGTAGATATTAGCTTATTTTATCTTCTCTTTTTGTAAATTCCAACCAAAATTTCTATTAATATTCCAAAGAAAGGCAAGTTACAACAGGTGTTCTTTGAGGCATGATGGTGACCTTTTCAACCATATCAACAAACTGTTTACATCACAAGCCCAAGGCCACTGACAGTTATCCCAAAAAAGCAGCTACAACATATGATACTATAAACTTGGAAATTGAACAGACATTCAAAAACAGGATACTGAACAAATTGTTAACAACACCACATAGCTAGACACCATGAGTATAAAAAGAAGACTGAGATAATAACGAAACACGCATGCAAGTACAACACAAAAACAAAAGATCAACTCCGAATAAGAGTTACTCGGGAGAGCAGACAAACATATAGAAAATCATTCATCCAAAATGATTACTGGTTGTTCTATAGAAGAATTTGCACTAACCATGTTGATTGGGGTTGCACTGATAACCCCTTCTCCATTCTAAGGTGCACTAGATTCAGTGTCAGAATTCGAAGCTATGTATCTCTCTATTTTGTTCAGGTGCACAACAATTTCATCCATGTCATACTAGGTATCTCTCATAATCCTTTTCATTTCTTCTTAACCAACAAAAAGTTTGTAATTACCTACGTGTTTATCTTGTAACACCATATGCATTAAGGTACCCATCTATATGTGTTTATATAAAGAATGTGTAAAGTAAAGCCTCTGTTTCCTCCATTTTCCTGGGACTGGCACCCATTTGGTCTTGCCAATGCAAACTTCTAAATCAGAATGATACATTTTGTCACCAAATTCTTTGGCCTCCAAGGTTTGGATCTCCCTTCGAACTTCGAAAGGCACAACATCAAATAAATTAGCTATAACTCCCAACCAAAAAGACGATGTTGCCCGGAGGAGGAAGCCCCTGATGAACCTCCTCGGCGACTAATTAAATGTTGTCACAACACCATAGCTATCAAAAACTTGTAGACAAAATTTTCCAAGAACCTGTGGGATTTGACCTTGGAAGCCCTAGAATGAACAGCAGGAGATGACCAAACCACAATTTCCCAAAAAATCTTAAGCAAAACAACTACAATTTGTGCATATGATTTTATGGAAACAAGTCAGACATCGTCCAGAAAACAACAATTATAGATGTTGAAACTTAAATGAGTAATCCACCTCTTAAGTTGTGCAAGGATTGACAGGTGTGCTCACTGAAGCGACCGGTGAAATCCCTTAAAGGTTCGAACACAAACTTCCCTAAAACCAAATGGAGAAAGAACCATTGTACTAAGTGCCTGCCAAGAAGACTGGACAATTAAATGACATACTTGAAGGTTCTAGATATTGCCAATCCGCTGAGGGGAGAATGACGACTAACTCAAATGATGGCCCTCATCGATGAATTGTACTGGAAAAACACAAAGAACATTTGTTTCCTTTGCTTGACCCGAAAACCGTATCAAAACCAACTTTCGTGGGAGAACGACAACCCAAAACACAACCACAGACACAACCCAGCATGATACAATTAGATAGGAATGCTTGAAGCAACCCATTTCTCCAAAGGTTCAATACAATGATACCAAATATACTTGCTACCAACCACGACTCGCAGCGAAAATACATAAAATGAAAATGGAGCGATAAATTGGTAAGAGTATCTAGAACCTGGAAGATGTAAATAAAAAACCAAAATTGTGACACACCACAACCAGAACCTCAAAAATTTGGACTACCATACAACAATGGACTAATTTTGAGAGAACAACTGATGGTGTAGAGAAAAACAAAGTTACAATGAGTAAAAGCAAGATTTCAAATATACCTCACAGGATTAGAAACTGGACGATGCCACCTTGAAATGGAATCTTCGACACACCACCCTTGGACACAATGAAAACTAGTATATAACGTCACTATGGAAACCATACATTTCTCCCTTTTAGAAGAAGCTCAGAACCAAACATCCTCCCATCACCAAGTGTTAAGCATCCCTCTATGTTTCCCTTGCCTGAGAAAAACCATGAAATGGCAATCATAAACTTTCTCTGATCGCGAGTATATAACGTCACTACAGAAACCATACATTTCTCCCTTTTAGAAGAAGCTCAGAACCAAACATCCTCCCATCACCAAGTGTTAAGCATCCCTCTATGTTTCCCTTGCCTGAGAAAAACCATGATATGGCGATCATAAACTTTCTTTGATCGCCTATCAAAAGAAATATGACCTTCTTCCAATCGTCTATTGCTTTGTTGCTCCATACTCGCAACAAAAACTCCTGACAAATTGTACAAGGGTGTTAACAATCCCATTTGCTTTAATGTTCGCCTGTTCGAGTTAATTACCTTAATCCCACCACTAAACATTCACCTCTAGATAGCCTTTCTGCTTGTCCGTGTGTCGGGGAGAGCAAGCCAAGTGGAGGACCTAACACTCTCCCCAAAGGCCACCTCCCATTCAACCACCCTCATCCTATGCATGGCACTCATGGGTTTGGTATGCCAAGGAGCCGAAAAACCACCTTCTAAGGCTTTTTTGAATGTCGTCCACCGAAAAATCACCCCAACAGGGATATTATCACTTATATGCCATTTTTTTACTTCAATTTTTAAGATATTTGGTTTCTTAAGCATTTTTCTCATGGTGATTGCATGTGATTTTTAAAGGAATAAAATATTTGTTTACATATTTGTTATATTGATAGTAAATACAATATTTTACTTTAAAAAATTAGACATATAGAAATCAACAAGTAGCTTAAATATATTTTTTATCATTTATTTTGATAAGCAATTTAAATATATTTTTTATCATTTATTTTGATACGTAGCTTAAATATATTTTTTATCATTTATTTTGATATGTAGCTTAAATATATTTTTTATCAGTTATTTTGATGTTAAACGGATTTACAATTCAAATGGATTTAGGAAAGAGATGAGAGAACTTTAAAATTATAGAAAGTATTTTAAGATGCGAACACAACATATTTGACAATTTATTATTCACTACTATTCACACAC
Source organism: Pinus taeda (assembly GCA_000404065.3). Classification (NCBI taxonomy): domain Eukaryota; kingdom Viridiplantae; phylum Streptophyta; class Pinopsida; order Pinales; family Pinaceae; genus Pinus; species Pinus taeda. The sequence continues at coordinate 106,646 of APFE030960857.1, forward strand.
ATGTTCATTGTTTCATAAAAATAAGTAAGGAGTCTACTAAATAGACATAACAATCTTATAATCCATTATTATGATAAGAGGTTTACTACTTATACAGAAATCCACATTGGCATAAAAATTATAATATAGGGACTTATTTGCATAAAAATTATAATATAGGACTTATTTGCAGTGGACCAAATCTCATTACTAACGTGAAATAGTACATAAGACGTGAGGACATTTCAAAGTCATAAAAATTATTACACGATGTCAAGTATAGAGTATTTAATTATTTATTAACTATACTATTTTTCCGCATTGACAACACACATTACATAAGGGGACTGAGCAACTAATGTTTTGTGCCTTTCTATGATGCTACTCACCAAAATCTAATGCTCAAAACACTCAAAAACCAATTAAAATGATGAAAATGTTTTTATCACATTTCAAATGCATAAAATATCCTTAAAACACATTCAACAATCTCAACACTTTAAAATTCATAAATCTCTAAAAATAACATCAAATTGCTAAATTTCAATAAAAAAATGCTGAAAATAATTCCAAAAAAACCATCATCTTCCTTAAAAAAAAAAAAACTATTTTTAAATAATATAAAAAATATGGCAAACAATTCCAAAAAAACCATCATCTTCATTTAAAAAAAACTATTTTTAAAAATTTCTATTATTTAAATTCATTTAAAATTTTCACTTAACATTATTATTAAAACATATATTATTTGAATTCATTTAAAAATTTCAATTATATTATTCCAACAAGATCCTGGTTCAAAATCCACTGAAAAGAAGAAGAGCAAAAAGATAGCATTTACATGTAAAGGCAGAGTATCACATGGCAAGATCCCCTAGTTGGTATATCATGTTATTTTTTTTAGGCAATTTATGGGTTGGCGAAGCAAGCCTCTGACAATATTGTGAGCCTAAAGCCTTGGTTGAACAAGGTCCCATTGGGTTTCCCTGGATATCGTACACGAACACCTTTTATGATGGGGCACAAGCAACATTATCTATAGAAGCCATACGACCCCACACGATGGAACCGGTGACCGTGGTTAGGCCCTCCCATCCCTAGAGCTTAACTAATCAAGACTATAGTTAAAACGACATTGGTTGAAAAATCAACATCCACCCATCATATCCATGGACATACTTTTCCACCTTTGCCATGTGACCTCAGGTTTAATCTCTATCTCTATGCCAAATCTTGTTGTCTAGTAAACCGACCATACCGACCATATGGTTAGGAAAATACCAGATAATCCATCGTGCACACATGTTCTGTATATAAAATATAAAAGCATCATCCCAAACCATAGGGAAGACAAAATGAAGGTATTGGAAGCTAAATAAATACACCCGTGCTTGTGTTATCGACTTTTGTGCACAATGTAAAGGTTATTAAAAAAATCAATATATAATATAAAATGGTTTTATTTAATTCTTTATTATTTAATATTAATAAAGTTTAATTCCTAATTCTTAATTTTATAAATTTAACACCTGAAATTTAATTTATTAATTATTATTATTATTATTATTTTTTAAACTCATTTAAAATATATTTAAAAACATAAAATTTTAAATTAATATTTTTTATAATACTTATTTATTATTTTTTAATAGAAATTAATTCATTAAATTCTAATTATATTTAAATAACTGAATAAATTTGTCGTGCCCGGTCAAATAGAGTTATATTGAGTGTTCAGGAAGAATGGTTGTTATTTTTTCCACTCAAATTTATTTTCGTAGAAGGAAGTGATATGATAATGAGAAATATTGTTGTAATATCTATATGCCTACAAATATTGTTGTATTGATTCTTACTTTCACCTTTCTATGAATATTGTTGTATTGGCTCTAATTTTCTCTCTTCTTTGTATTGACTCTTACTCTCACCCTTCTATGAATATTGTCGTATTGACTCTTATTCTGGTCCTTTATATAAATATTGTTGTATTCACTCTCACTCTTACTCCCAAATTTAAAAAAATTAATTTCCCTCTAAAAAAATTAATAATTATCCATTTTTACCATTTTAATAACCCATTTTTACAAATTTTCAACAAAATTCAACTCACCGGAACTTTAACAAAAATCTATTATAATCCTCCGCTTTTTACATTTTCATAACCCATTTTTACAATTTTCCAATAAAATTTGACTCATTGAATTCTAATTATGTTTTTTTTCAAAATCCAATGAAGTTATTACATCTTTAACTACCTTCATATTAAAGTCCACTTATGTAACAAGTAATCCTTACCTTTACACTAAACTATTCCATATCCAATGCCATGTAATCATATAAAATGATGACATAACATGGTTGTGTGTCCGTTGGACCTGAGATGTTCCATCAACAATTTTCTTTTTAAAGGTTGGTTAAATATTTTATTGAATAATTTGCTAGTGAACTTATTCTGCATTATGAGGTAAACTAGAAAAAGTCATTACCCTTCCTTGGAAGAGGCGCTTGGAAGAGGCGCTAGGTTTAATTTTTTTAATATATTGTAGTGGGTGTGTTTATAATGTGCGGATGGGTTAAATACTTTTATAACTGAAGATACTTATTTCTTAATTTATTATATATATATATATATATATATATATATATTTTGTATTTTGGAAGAACGAGTTTTGTTATTGTTTTTATCGAGTAAAGTGGAGGAGTTTCATATTTAAACTTTTATTTATATTTTCATATAAAATAGGGTTTTTTACTATTTAAAAACTATCAAAACCAAAAGAGAAAAAATATATTTTTTGGTATAGATTAGTGTTATTGTGCATATACAATTTATAATTTGAGTTATTTTATTATTTTATTAAAAATGCAAGATATATGTTTACATTAACATTAAAAAATGTTTTTTTTAAGAGAATTTATAATTTTGATTATATAGTCATTCAAAAAAAAAAGTCATTTCAAGTTTTTTTTGGAAGAATGTGATAACCTCAATGGAATCAAAGATTTTTCATATGGTTTTCTAAAATTGCTCTCTTTAAGTTAGAGAGACTAATCATATATTGATATGTAAATGGTTGCATGTTGGGATATAACCTATTCTTCTTCTAACCTATAAAAAATTGGGGAAGAGAGAAAGCCTCTTTAAAAAGAGTATCTATTCTAACATTCGTTTTTATTTTTTATAGATATTTTTAATTTTTTTGTGAAATTTCCTTTTAGTTCATTTATTTTTTTCTATTAATGAGAAAGAGTCATGGCTTGCAAATTGTTTATATCATTGATCCAATTTATATCAATTTTGGAATAACCCATTATCTCTGTCAAGACCACTTCTTTCTTAGCAACAAACCTCATCAATATCCACAAGGCATTCGATTCTACCAAATTGTTTGTACCTTCACTTAGCCTTCTTTACTAATATTTTATGATCTTCCTTAGAAACTAGTATACCTTCTGCCCCTCTCATCTTAGGAATCGCTTGACATTCTCCATCAAAATAACCCCATTCATATGATTTATCAATGTTGGGACTTGTAATCACCCTTGGAGTTTTTTCTTACTGGCTTCCAAATCCCCTCATAGGCATATTTGATTTGGTATCTGGCCTAAATAGGAAACATTTCCTCGTTTTGGAAAATCATTTCATTTCATGCCAACCATAAAGTCCAAAGTACTAAACAAGATAAGGCCTTGTGTTCCCTTATTGATTTATCCTTGTACAAGATGTCTAAGCCTAAATTATTGGACTAGAATGGATATCTATTAATACTTGAAATAGGTTCATCATTGTTTTTGTGAGAAATGCATCTTCATGGTCCCTACGAAGCTCTCATTTTACAATTATCCTAAGCTAGAAATTTACACACATAGAGACACATATAAAAGGCTCAAGGGTTAGTTCAATTAGTTGATGTCATTGTTGAAAAGATGTTGCTAGTAATTTAGAGTGTTATGTTAGTCCCCAATTCAATTTCTATGAGGTCAAGTGCACTAAATCTATATCACATACATTGCACTAGGTACCATCTTGGAATTAGGGGAAATCTTTGGGAGTTTCTCAAATATATATATAATCAAGAAGAAGGTTTCATATTTACTATTTAAGTTAGAAATGCAAATTATACATTATATATGTTCAATGGCACTCCAAATGCTCTTTAGGAGAATATGTAACTTTACAACAAAATTAATATTAAAAGGGTCTCATATTAGTTTGATTATATAGTCATCCAAAATGAAAAAAATCCATTGCATGATTCACTTGTAAATGCTTGAAAATTATCATAACCTTGATGAAATCATAGCTTCCATAACCAATTTTTTGAAATTGCCCTCTTTTAACTAGAGTGATTAATCATATGTGGATATGTATATGGTTTCATGGATATGTATGGTTTTTTATGAAATTTCCTTTTAGTTCTTTTATTTTTCCATTATATGAGATAAAGTCATGTTTTGCAAATTAGCTATAGCATTGATCAAATTTATAGGAATTTTGAAATCACTTATTATCTACACTTTGACCACTACTTTCTTAGTAGTAAACCTCATCAACATCTATAGAGCACTTCAATTATGCCCAATTGTTTGTACCTTCATCTAAACCTTCTTTAAAACATATTTTAGGATTTTACTTAAAAACAAGCATGCCTCCTAACCCACTTATCTTAGGAACCCCTTGGCATAGCCCATCAAAATATCCCCATGCATATGATTTATCAATGTTGGGACTTGTAACCACCCTTTGATATTTTTCTTACTTGGTTTCTACTTCCCCACATAATCATATTTGTTTGATATGACTTGAATAAGCAACATTTCCTTATTTTAGAAAATCATTCCATTTCTAGATAGCCACAAGATCCAAAGCATTATACAAGGTAATGCCTTATGTTTGTGTACTAGCTTGTACTAGATGTATAAGCATAACTCAGTTGTACTATCTGGCCACTTCCCATTCCCCCCTACTATCTCTAGAGCTTCCAACCAAATTATTGTAGTAAAAGGACATTTTGTTAATAATTTTGCAATAGTCTAGTCATTCTTTACATAGAAAATATGCTTTGATAGTCTCTTTTTACAATTATCTTAAGTTAGAATTTTACTTTCAAGGGATAACCAAAGAATTTTATTTTATAATTATCCTATGTTAGAATTATCCTAGGGACCTTTTGACATACCCTTCAAAATATCCATATGCATAAGATTTATCAATGTTGGGACTTGTAACCCTCCTTGGAGATTTTTTCTCACTTTGTTTCTACACTCCCTCATAATCATATTTGATTTGGTATAAGACTCGAATAAGAAACATTTCCTTGTTTTTTAAAATCATTTTATTTATTTCCAGCCACAAAATCCAAAGTATCATACAAGGTATGGCCTCGTGTATCTCCATGCCACTTCTTTCCCCTCTTACATATCTAGTGTTTCCACCTAATTATTGTAGTAAAAGGTCATTCTATTAATAGGTGTGAAATAGTCTCATCAATGTTTACATAGAAAATACACTTTCATAGTCCCTACTAGGTTCTGTTTTTACAATTATCTTATGTTAGAATTTTATTTTCAAGGGCTAACCGAAGAAAAAATATTATTTTTAGTGGTGCTTTATTTTTCTAGAGATACATCCACTACCACTTCTAATCCCATTCTTCCTCATTCGAAAATATTGCTTTGTATCCTATCTTAGTATCATATCTTCATAATGAACTATTGTTTTACCATATTAGCTCATCATCTTCTTCTAGTTAAGAATTGACACAAACAAGAAAATATGAGCAAATGGTAGAAAAGGTTTTAAACCGTTATCAACACATTATATTGATCTCTCGATCTCAATTTATAGTACATGAATTTGACCATTCTAGATCTTGATCTCACCATACAACTCATTAGTGGATCATGACAATATCTCATTAAAGATAAGCTTTACAACTCATGACAATTATGTTCTAGGACTTTGTGATTGTCTAGGGACACATAGTCTAACATTCTCCCCCTCAATCACAAGTCTAAATAATTGAACCAATAACTTGTATCATCTTCAATTTGAAATTGTTGAACTAAGCTTCGATGAAGATATGCCTAAAAAACCACCAATATTTGGAAGTGAATAGTTGTTATGTCCAAACATTCCCAATGAATAATTGGGATGATTTTAAGAATACCAGTTGCTATGTTAGAGTTCCCAAATGTTGATTGAATTTTGATTGTGATAGGACTTTGAATCTTGAAGCCTAATATCTGATGTTCCCCCTTGTAAGTTGCAAGGTGTGAATTTTTTCAACAATTAATTATTGAAAGGGTCCAAGATGGAGCTTTGGAATCTTTGTGTTCTTCAATGATTCATTTTTGAAAGGATCCAAGCTAGATCTTTGCATTCTTTATGTGGTATTTTTGTTGGTTGACCACTATCCAATTTGATTTGAGAAATGTGGTGGTTTTTTGGTTTACCACTAACCATCTTCACTCCATCAATTTACTCTCTCCCTTAAAGGTGTAAGAGAATTTCATTTAATCATTTTGCTCGATGCCTTGAGGTGTTGAGAGTACCATATTTAACTTTAGAGAACATATATAATTGGATCTAGTTCATGCCCAAAATCATTTGGAATAATTTCTTGATAACTTCTTGCTTTTTTGCTTTCACTTTATTTTCGTGTCTTTACCTCTTTCCTGATTTTTCTTAATGTTATTGTTGTTAGGATGTTGCTAGTAATTTGAAGTACTATGCATATCCTAGTTTAATTATCACAAGGTTGAGTGCATTAAATCTACATTATCTACATTATATTAGGTTATATAATTGGAATGAGGGGAATTTTTGGAGTTTCGTGGGAATTATTTCGAAGGAAAAAAATTGCTTGATACATACATATATATGTATGTATGTACATACACATATATTGACTACATAATCAACACTAATAGGATTTTGTTTTTGTATTCAATGCGTTGCAAAGTTATGGATTCTCCTAAAAAGGCATTTTGGAGTGCCATTGTGCACATATAATCTATAATTTTCATTTTTGATTGAAACAATAAATATAAAAACCTTATGTTTATTGTTACACTAAAAATGTAGAGTGTACATTGTATGTGCACAATGTCACTCCAAAATGCCCTTTTAGGAGAATCCATAACTTTGTAACTGTAAACACCCCACCTTACCCTTAGTGAAGTGTTCACTTGTTGACCCAACTTCCCTTATACAGTTAGAGAAATGGAGTAATTAATAAAAAAAATTGACTTTTATCTAAGTTTCCAAAACTTGAAACAAATGGCACCATTGCACTCATCTTGGTGAGACTTTTCCGGTGAAATAAAATTTTACCCAATTGGACTCCTGATCACAACTTATGATCCCTTAAAGTTTCATAAGCCTTAATATGCATTTTTCTTTTCTCTACCATGTGGCACATTACCACTCTGTCACATCACCTGACTGCGAGGTGCACTCAATGCCACATCCTTGCTAACTACCATGTGGAAATTGTATAGAGCCCCATGGGGCACCTGACATACCTGCCCCCGCCACCGTTGACAAACCCATGTGGACAGGCACAAACTCTGAGTGAGTTTGAGGTCATCTTGTTCCGGCTCCACGGGTGCATGGGAACCAGCCTTGGCCTTCGACCCTTGACTCAAAGTTCGGCTTGACTTCCTTGCGGACGAATGGTGATCATTCCTAGATGGCTCGACCCTGACCTGGGTTTTGCTCCTGAGTCCCGTCCTAACCATTAGCCCCACAACCCAACCTCTCATACATTGCCAAGGGCCCGACTCCCGACTTGGGATCAACCCAACCTGGCCCGACTCCCTCCCACCTCGGATCAAGAAAAAAATCAAACATCTATGAGGTTTCCTCTTGACCTTATGATCCCCAACTTGGTGGGTCCCATACGTAGAATCAAGCCTGTTGGCATGCCTTTTTACACTTATAATTTTATTTTATTTTTTCGAATTTCAACTAATCTCGTGCAAACCAAAATTTCGTGATCTATTGAGACTTGACCTTGAAACTTTGTAGATGCTTTCCATAGACTATGGCTATGGAAGCCATGGCTTGTCGTCCCCATGTAATCAGTAAGAGCTACTAAAGTGCTCAGGTAATTTGTCTCCACCATTCACTGGGACAATACAAAATTTGTGAAGTTTATTTTCCCATTAAAGTACACAAAACATGCACCTTAGTGCCCTTCACTGAACCACAAGGAACTCAACTAGTTCACTCAATCAAATCATAGGGATGTTCGTGTTGTTAATGATAATACACACAACATATACACAGAGATGTCCCCAACGCATGCCAATCACCAATTTCATCAAACCTCACGAACACATAGAGATTCGTTAGGTCTTATGAACTGAAAACCATTGTTATTCATGCTCACACAACATGACTATATTAAGTAGTACATGCAACACACACACACACATATGTATGTATGTATATATATGTGTGTGTGTGTGTGTGTGTGTGTGTATAGACAGCCTAGGGTAGAGATTTACCCCATAGAATCCTGGTAAGGGAAGTTCCAGAGTCTCCTTTTCTAGTTTTATTTGGTTTCTGACAATGGATTTTGGATTCCCTTCATTGGTTGTAACTTATCTATGGTTGGGTGGAGAGTTGTTGTTCCTAACTCAGTTTCCCATCTTCAGTTTTAAATTCAAGATAAGTTTCCTCACATATTTTACCTGTCGTGAAATGTATGTGTATATTGTTAAGTTGGTTTTGTATTTTGTATAAAATATGCATGGTTTCATGTGCCCAAAGGAATATGATTCTACTATTTAGTTCCTCGTTGTTGTGAATTTGCATTAATGTTCTTAATGCAATTCACAACAACACGGAACTAAATAGTAGAATCTCATTCCTTTGGGCACAGGAAACCACACACACACACACACATATATATAGATACATATATATATACATATGTATGTATATATACATATGTATATGCATATATCTACATGTATATATGTACATATATACATGTACATATATATATATATATATATATATATGTATGTATGTATGTATGTATGTATGTATGTATGTATGTATGCATGCATTTATGCATGCATGCATGTATGTATGTATGTATGTATGTATGTATGTGTGTGTGTGTGTGCGTGTGTGTGTGCGTGTGTGTGCATGGTTTCCTGTGCCCAAAGGAATGAGATTCTACTATTTAGTTCCTTGTTGTTGTGAATTGCATTAAGAACATTAATGCAAATTCACAACAACAACGAACTAAATAGTAGAATCATATTCCTTTGGGCACATGAAACCATGCATATTTTATACAAAATACAGAACCAACTTAACAATATACACATACATTTCACGGTAGGTAAAACATGTGAGGAAACTTATCTTGAATTTAAAACTGAAGATGGGAAACTGAGTTAGGAACAACAACTCTCCACCCAACCATAGATAAGTTACAAACAGTTCTAACTTACAGTTGTCACCCCCGAGTCAGATTCTTGAGATTGGGGTGGTTTTTCTCAAGGGGTTGAACATTAACTACTATTCAAAACAAGGATTCTAGAGGTTCTCCCACCTACACCCTCAAACCAATTGCATAGGGAATTCAGAGGCTTGTTGCCTCCACCCTCTAGTTGTTCAATAGAAAACATGCTCCAGGGAATCCAAAAGCTTCACCTCCACCCTGAAGACGTATAATATAGAGGTTTCACCCAATGAAGGTAATCCAAAGCCCATTATCAGAAACCAAATAAAACTAGAAAAGGAGACTCTAGAACTTCCCTTACTAGGATTCTAAGGGGTAAATCTCTACCATAGGTTGTCAAGGGAATCTAGAGAAAACCATCTCCACCCTAGAGCCCCCTAGGGTGTCCCGAGAATTATCCTTGCCTAGAGAAAATTCCTCTCGTACTCTTGTTGTTCAATTGAAATATATAGACCTCTCCCTTAAGAGTTGTAAATGTCTAGAACTTCTCCACGCTACTACAAATGTCACTGATTATATTTAGACCAATGATGTGTTCTTCCTTGCTCACTGTGGAGCTGAACTTTGTGTTTTTTGCCTTTGTGTCGTCTCTTCCTCTTCCTATTCGAATGATCTTCTGATTCACCACGCTCTTGAGTGTGTGCTCTCTGTGTTCAACTAAATTGTGAGTGTTCTCCTACATCCATTTTCTAGGTTGACATCCCTCTTTACCCCAACTACCTACGCATCTCATGCCTTCATTAATTCTTATCCTTCTCTGCCTTGCCAATTATTCAAAGAAAGCATGGGTCTTGTCCTTTTTTTGCAGTTTCATGAATTTTTTGACATATCATTCCATTAAATGCACAATAACCAACCTTCAATGGTTGTCCAAAACAATCCAATTTTCCTGCAACAAGTAAAATAAACATGCCAAGAAAGTAACCATCCTCAATCCCTGGAATCCGTATCCCTTTAACTTAGCCCATTTTTTTCAAATATTTACATAAAATATTTATAATGCCCACAAGTGGAAATTAACCAAGGTTGTCACAAATCCCTCCCCCTTTAGGGAGCAATGTCCTCGGTGTTATTTAACACAAAAACATGCTCAAACACAAGTATATTGCTTCATGGATATTTATACTTACAACTCTGTACAATATTTACAATCTTACATACATTTGATTCAACCAACATACAAAAAAGGATATGGTGCCTGCATTGTGTCATCCATTTTCCAAGTGGCTTCCTTGGGTCCAAAGTGCCTCCACTGCACCTTGACTTGATCTATTGCTTGGTTCTGGAGTGTGAGGCTCCTTCGGTCTAGAATTCATAATAGCTTTGGTTGGAACTCTCCCTCTAGTTCCACTTGTAGCACAAACCAATCAATCACATGATTGGAATCATGAAATATCTTTTAAGCAAAGAAACATGGAAAAAATCATGGACTTTTACTGATGGAGGTAAGGCCAACCTACATGGAAATAAACCAATTCTTTTAAGTATCTCAAAAGGCCTACAGAAATGTGGTGCCAACTTGGCACATGACCCATTATTTAAGGAACTTTTCTTAGGTCTAACTCTCAAGTAAACATGTTCCCCAACTTGGAACCCTTTATGCACTCTATGTTGATCCACATAGATTTTATGTATGTCCAGTGCCATCTTTAAATTTTGCTTGATGAATTTCATTTGCTACTCCATCTCTTTTAGCATATTAGGCCCAATAAGGACCCTATTCACTGGATCACTCCAGTTGATAGGAGTATTGCAACTCCTTCCATAAATAGCCTCGAATGGGCTCATCTTTATCGATTCTTGATATCCGTTGTTGTATGAAAAATCTACAAGTGAAAGATACTCTTCCCACTTCTTTAGATGGTGCATCACATAGATTCTCGACATCTTTTCAAGGATTTTTTTTATCCTCTCATTTTCCCATATTTCTGTGGATAATAAGCTATACTGAAGGTTAGTTTAGTCCCCAACCCTACAAATAGTTCCTTCCAAAACCTTGAGGTGAAGTTGGCATCTCTATCTGAAATGATTTTATTGGGAACCCCATGCGACCTCAAAATATATTTTATGAAGATTTGAGCCACCTCACTAGCTGAGTTGGTGGACTTGATTGCCACAGAATGAGCTACCTTTCTTAGCTTTTTAATGCCTACCATGATTATGTCATGTTGTCTACATGTTCTTGGCAAACCGTAATGAAATCCATGGAGATCGCTTCCCACTTCCATTCCAAAATGGAAATGGGTTGTAATAAACCCGATGGATGTTTACATTTGACCTCCACATGTTGACACTCCATGCATTTAGCAAAAAAATCAACTACTTCTCTTCTCAAAATAGGTCAATAATACAATTTTTTTTATGGTTGCTAGAGTCTTTTGGTATCCCGGTGACTAGAATACGGCTTAGCATGAAACTATCTCATTATGAGTCTCTTCAAATAAACATTGCTTGACACATATATTATGTTCTTGGATCTAAACAGACCATCATTTGTGAGGTGATATCCCTCATCCTCACCATCCTCGCTACCTTGTTGTAGCCTCTCATTTATTTGATATCTCTCATCAAGTTGTCATGTATCTTTGACCTACTCTCCCAAGTCCATCCCATAAGAACTTATGGTTTCTAAGTGATTCAATTAAGTCATCCTATTGCATCAACAACCCTATTTTATTTTCCCTTGATGTGCTTAATTTCATAGTCAAACTCGCTAAGTGTGTCCAACCACCTAGCTTGTCTTGCATTCAACCTAGGTTGATCAAACATATATTTTAATCCACCATGGTCTGTCATGAGTGTGGATCTCCTACCAAGGAGATAATGCCTCCACATATTCAATGCATGAATTATGGGAGCTAACTCTAGATCATGAGTCACATACTTTACCCCATGCTTGTTTAACTTTTGTGACTCATAGAAAACTACCTATCCATCTTGCATCAAGACTCCACTGAACCCATCCTTGCATGCATATATACAAACCATTTTTTTCTCTAGATCTACAATTCTCAACACTAGTGCATTAGTGAGAAACTCCTTCAACTACTCAAAACTTGTTGCACATTCAGTTGTCCACTCAAATTTCTTTCCCTTCCTCTACAAGGAAGTGATAGGGTGGCCTATCTTAGAGAACTTTCTATTAAATCTCCTGTAGTAGCCTACCAAGCCTATGGATGATTTGATCTCATTCAAATTTTTTAGTGTTGACCACTCCATTATGGCCTTGATCTTCTCCAGATCAATTTATATTCCCTCCTTGGAGATGATGTACCCCAAGTAGTGTACCTACCAATGGAATAATTCACATTTGTTAAGCTTTGCATAAAGCTTGTGCTCCCTTAACAATTTTAGCATTGCAACTAGGTGCTTCTCATGTTCTTTACATTCCTTGAATATACTAATATTTCGTTAAAAAAGACAATCACAAATTTGTCCAATAAGGGACACAACACGCTGTTCATTAAACACACAAAAGTGGCAGGGCATTTGTAAGCCCAATGGGCACCACCGAAAACTCGTAATGCCTATATCTAGTCCAAAAAGTTGTCTTATGGATATCTTCTTCCTTGATGCACAATTGATGATACTCAGATCTCAAATTGATTTTGGAGAAGACTGCTACTCCTCTCAACTGATAAAAAAATCATCAATCCATGGAAATGGATACATGTTCTTGATGTTCAATTTATTTAACTTCCTGTAATCTATACTGTTAGGCTCCTATACTACTAATGTAACCCCTTATTATTATTAGTACAACCCCCTTATTATATTGATGTACCCATGTAGTGCCCATATTGTTACTATTGTGCCCCATAGAAGCCCATTATTGTTATTATTGTGCCCTTACATTATTATTGTTATGTAGCTCTGTTATATAATGACCCTTTAGACTCATATATATAGAATGAGGTCTTCATTTGTATCATCGAAGAATTGTTCATTTATGAATGTAAAGGAGGTTACCCTCGAAAGAGGCTGAATTCTAAGGGCGTGATCTATATTTTTTATCTTTTCTTGAGCTGGTTTCATAACATTTGGTATCAGAGCTTTGGATTCTAGGGTTTCGCTGCTCCAAATAGGTCATCGTGGAATTTTTGCTATAACTTTTTTCTGTGATGTTTCAGAAGTTGAAAAAAAAAACCATTTGAGAAGACATCACGCTAAATCTCGGGTCCGAATTTTAGAGATTTTTGCGCTATATTTGCGGAGATATGATCTGAGGAAGTTGGTCTTTTTGCAGACTCCTGAATTGCATTCCAAACAGGTGACCTGGGGAAAATCGTCATAACTTTTTCACTGAGCATTGGATTGAAATTTCGTAAGAAGGTATAGAAAGAGGATATACTGTAGTTTCTTTTATATATTTTTCAGAGCCAAAGGTCCAAATAGTGACACGTGGCACTTCATACAAGTTCGCTATTCTGGAAAGGTCTATAATCAAGTCACTGTGGGAGATTTGACATAACTCTTCATTGAAGAATCCAATTGGGGTCAGACTGGTGGCATTGGAAAGAGGACATAGAGGGCTATTGTAGGGAAAAATTTCAGAACCTAAAGATCTAAAAATAAAGAGTTATAGTCATTTCAAGATAGAGCTCCTAAAATCAAGAAAAAACAAGATGAGGAAGTTTGATGGGAAGGATCGGGTAAATTGGATACTTCAGATGGAGCAATATTTTGATCTACATGGTGTACCACTGTTACAAAAGGTATGTATTGCATCTTCATATTTAGAACCAGATCAATTTTTATGGTATAAAGGGCTTTGTTCTTGTAAAACACTTGTTACGTGGTCAATTTTCACGGAGGAAATGATAGCACATTATGAGGATACAAAGAGCAACACCTTTTTTAGAGCAACACCACAACAATTGGAAAGAGTTAAAGGGATTTGTGACATATTAGAAAGTAAAATTATGGCAACAATGAATTTTACCCCTCACAGCTATGAAGATGGAAGTGTTGTTTCTCCTAGCCTTCCACAACCTACAAGGGTTACACCACAACAATTGGAAGAAAAAAGAGAAAAAGGGCTTTGTTACATTGTGATAGCAAATGCACTAAAGGTCATAAGTGTGTTGAGAAGAAATTATTTTACATAGAGTATGAAGAGGAGGAAGAAAAGGATCAAGAAACATCAAAAGAAGAGGATATACGCCAGGATCCAACCCCAGAGATAGAAGAAATGAATCAGACCATATCTTGTAAAGCATTGGCAGGAATTACCACTCCTCAAACTATCCAGATAGAAGGACATATCAAGAAGAAAAATGTTCAAGAAGTGAAAGATCACATCGAGCATCAAGAAATGAATCCGACCATATCTTGTAAAGGATTGGATGAAATTATCACTCTTCAAACTCTAAAGATAGAAGGACATATCAAGAAGAAAAAGGTTGAAGTGGTGAAAGATCACATCGTGCATCAACAAAAAGTTCTCCAACTTTTAAAGGATAATGCCACTTTGGTGTAAAATCAAATGAAACAACAGGTAGATCAACATCGTAGTGAATTTTTTTTTGATGTATGTGATTGTGTATTTTTACTGCTACATCTCAAGCAAGCTATTTGTGAGAAGGAAATGTTGGCAATACTACATGCACTTAAAAATGGCGACCTTACCGAATGGGAAACACTTCATGGTAAAAAATGGATCATGATAGTCTTAAATACTTTTTAGAACAACTATTATCTTAAGAAGAACAGAAAAACAATGTGTCATAATATGTTTGGGTTATGACTTTGACTCATCTATTAGAAAAGGTAAGCAAAATTTTTTTTGTTGTAGATGCACTCTCAAGAAAGGGATGAGGATGTCAAGCATTGTTATGTTATCTGTTATCCAGTCAGATTGGATAAACGGTAAGAAGGATGAAGAATTGGGCCACTTAAATTCAAAAGTTGCAAAAGATCCCAATTGCAAACCAATATTTCGCCAGAATATTTGAAATGGAGGAAAAAATCATATTGGAACTTGAGCAGTCACAGGAAACAAGAAACCTGACAGCTACGAAATCAATCAATTTAGCAGTAATCTCATCAAAGTGAAGAACATACCGCGAAGATTCCACAATCGGAGGACAATAAGTTTATAAGAAAGCATCAAGAACTACTTCAAGTGTTGAGCGACAACACTTTTGAGAGAGGGCCATTGTTGCCCTATTACTACTAAGTAACCCCTTATTTTATTTAGTAACAGACCCCCCTTGTAATTGATGTACCCATGTAGTTGACCATATTGTTACTATGGCCCCATAGAAGCCCACTATTTGTTATTATTGTTGCCCTACATTATTATTGTTATGTAGGCTCTGATTATATAATGACCCCTTAGACTCATATATATAGAAAGGAGGTCTTTTCATTTGTATCATCGAAGAATTGTTCATTTATGTAAAGTAAAGGAGGTTGCCCCCTCGAAGAGGTTGAATTCTAAGGCGTTGATTTATCTTTTCTATCTTTTCTTGAGCTGGTTTCATAACATATACATAGTCTGAGTGTACCATCCTTTTTCTTCACAAATAAGATTGGTGCTCCCGATGGAGACACATTTGGCCTTATATAACCCTTATCCAACATTTCCTTAAATTATAATTTTAACTCAACCAATTCTGGAGTACTAATCCTGTATGGTGCCTTAGATGCTGGTGTTTCTCTATGCATTAACTCAATCAATAAATCTACCTCTTTGTGAGGAGGTAATCAAGGAACTTCTGCTGGAAATACATTTTCATACTGCTACAAAATGGGATATCGTTTTAGTAGTTTACTTTACTCTTCCTTAACGTTATTATGTTCTTTTCCATTGCTGGAAATGTGCACAACAATTAAATGGAAGCCTTTCCTACTGCTTTTCTTGGCTTGCATGGCTGTGATCAGCCTCACTGAAGTAGGCTTTCACTTTCCTTGTAAAACTCTCCTTTGTCCAGCATCATTTAGGCATTCAATTGCCTTTTCAAAATAACTGACCTTGGTCATGTGTGTATATAGCCAGTTCATGCCCAACAACAAGTGGTATACCCAATGGTAACATATTCAAATGTGTTTTTGTTGGCATGATTTTTAGCTCAAATGCACATGATTTCACCCACTAGCTCACTTTTCTTTTCATCCTCGTCGCTAGTTGAATGAACCAAGGCTTTACATGCACTTCCTTGGTCAACTGGCATTTTTCCACGAGCTTAGGACTTATGTAGCTATAGTGATTTAGGTGGATATTGGCAACCACCCACCTTTTACACTTGGACCCCCACCATTGTTTCTTTTAGTTTCCTTAATTATAACATAGTTTACTATTTTTGGCAATTCTTCAGGTCCTAAAATTATGGAGCCGTTTTGAGGCCCTAAACGATGTTTTCTTGGAAAGCGAGTAAACTAAGTGCTTATGGTAGGGGCCTACAGTCAAAAGTTG
This sequence comes from Pinus taeda, assembly GCA_000404065.3. Taxonomy (NCBI): domain Eukaryota; kingdom Viridiplantae; phylum Streptophyta; class Pinopsida; order Pinales; family Pinaceae; genus Pinus; species Pinus taeda. The sequence goes on from APFE030960857.1 coordinate 123,527, forward strand.
TAGTACTCGGATAGATATTTCTAACAAGGTATCATACACGTCAAACGTAGATAATATGCTAAAGTTACGATCCCGAGAAGCCGATGTACCAATTTACCCCAATGGGGCCCACATACTTTTGGCACTTCATATACTAGGGTTAGGTTTTTGGATCTTTAGGGTTTTCCATTATTTCTCAATAATAAACAGGCCTTTGAACCTTATTGTAACACAGTTTAGAAGGCATGTAGCCACCACATCTCTTCTCAGAGATAAGCTACCATTGCATGGGCTAGTTTATTTCCATTATGCATATAAACAAATTTCAATACTTTTTTATTAATGATTTGAAAAGTTATGTTTTCATTGTACCTTTGTGCTTCTGTTTATATTTTTATTTCCTTTCATTCCTTCATAAAATCTGGATCAGTGGTATGAGATCGATATGTTCTTTCTCTATTTTTTTGTGCATGTCCCCAACGAGTTCGGGTTATAAGGAGTTGGGAATTGAACTAGTTGAACCTTTGCAAGATTGTCGCCGCCGACACCAACGACCTCCCATGGCAAAATAAAAGAAAGATGAGGGAGCAATAGATCCTATCAAATTATTGCTCGAAGAAGCTATTGAGTGACAAAGGAACGATATGATGGACAAATTTACCCAGATCCTTCGGCAGATGCCCGCTGACAACACATTTTCATCTAGCAATCACTTCAGAGGCGTCACTCCCTTCAAGATACAAGTGAAATTCGATATACCTATATTCAAAGGTCAAATAGATGTAGATGTTGTAGATAAATGGTTGAATCTGTTGGAAGGTTATTTGTCAATCCATAGTTTCTTTGATAGGGAGAAGATTACTTTTGCATTTCTTAAGGCTTCCCCCCATGTCAAGGACTGGTGGGAAAATTACTATGAGAAAAGGGTTGATGAACCCTCTCTATTTATAGCTACCCCCTCTTGGAAATCTTTCTGAGATGATGTAAAGGAAGAGTATTACCCTGTGGGGAGCTATGAGGACAAGTAAATATAGTGGACCACACTACAACAACAAAGGGACTAAGATGTGCATGAGTTCGCAAATATTTTTCATAATCTACGCACAAAGTTTGGTATCAAAGACTCTAAGCGAAATCTAGTGCTCAAGTTCTGTGACTGTATACAAAAATACATTCAGGAATAAATGGAGTTCTTGGACATCTCCTCACTTGGTACATCATACCGATATGATGCTAAGATTGAACTAAAATTTAGATAAAAGAAGTGTGATTCTGGATCTGCGAATCAGAAGAAGGGCAAGAGCTTGATGCAGACTGGGTTGGAGATCTAGATCAAAGAAGATCTACAAGTGGGTATGTGTTGAACCTATTTGGAGGTGCAGTCAGTTGGATGAGTAAGAAACAATCTGTAGTGGCACTATCAACTACAGAGGTAGAATACATGGTAGCCACTCATGCAAGCAAGGAAGCAGTCTGGTTGCAGAGATTGTGTTCAAGTATGGGGTTAGTACATGGAGCTATAAGAATAGACATGATAGCCAAAGTGAAATTTTCCTGGCAAAGAACCCTACTTACCATTCAAGGCAAAGCACATTGATGTTCATTATGACTTTTGTGAGGGATATGATAGAAGACAAAAAGATGTTGTTGATAAAGGTGGACACTTTGAAGAATACTGCGGATGCATTGACAAAACATGTGAGCTCTAAGAAGTTCTCTTGGTGTAGAGAAGGAATGGGCATTGTAGGGCTGGATAAATGACTAAGCTCTCCTGAGGTCCCCTATGGAAAGAAAACAACAAGTGGGAGAATGTTGGGTTGTGTTATATTCTTTCCACGACTAGCTGCCCTAGTTAAACCAGGGGGTTAGAGGGGGTGTGGAGCCCCCCCTTCATTGTGTTGATTGTGCAACGGGGGTAGGGGGGGTCACAAGGGGTTTAAGGGGGACGGTTAGCCCCCCTCTACGGGGTCCAGGGCAGCGCCACGGGGAAATTTTTTTTGGACCCTATATTAGGTGGGTAGACCTACCTATGGTTTTGTGCATGGTTTTGGGCGCGATGGTTTTCGATCCATGGTATTGGATGCTTCGGCATGTATATATATTTATTGTAAAATTGAAAAGAACATAATGAAAAATCAATCTGGTAGTCCCGGTTTTGGGATCCAGGGGAAAATATCTGTGTCTATTTGTGTTATGTGTTATGCTGTCGCTATTGTTTATTTTCTGTGTTTTAGAATTCATATGCAGTTAATTTCTGTATGGGGTTAAAACCTACACCCCAAAACCGCAAAACAAAGGACATAGCCAAGGTGGAGCAACCTAGGACAACCCATCAAAGATGAAAGCAAAGAATGACACCACGAAGATGGAGAAGAACACGAGAAAGTTGTGTGAGTTCCACAAGAGCCCCACTCACAACACAAATGAGTGTCGCACCAAGCTATCATTGGTGGCGAGATGAAAGCTTCAGATTTTGATGCATGTTCCAATTTTGAGCTAGAACCCAATAAGGGGAATGATAAGGAGAAGCATATTATTGATGTAGAACCTAGTTCCATCATTTCCACCACCAAGGTCCAGAAGATTGAGCTCGAAGATCCAAAGTAGGGGATCATCTCTTCCACTCAAACATGTGGGTGAAGGTTTTTCAACTACAGTTCATTGTCAACAGTGTGAGCCAAAAGAATTTCATTTCAGTAGAGCTCATGAAGTGGTTGGTCCTACCAATCACACCACACCTAAATTCGTACACCATTGGGTGGCTTCACCAAGGATGAGATCTCCGCGTCAACCAACAAATGTTGCCTTCCCTACAAAATCAAGCCCTTCTTTGATGAGGTACTCTGTGATGTTGCTCCTCTTTAATTTTGTGATGTGTTATTAGGGAAACCATACTTGTGGAAGTGTCATGTTGTGTATGAGTCTAGGCCTTGTACTCTTATTATTACTTTGGGAAATAAGTTATACATGATACTGGAGGTAGTCCTGCCTATCACCGTCTCTTTGATCTCTGCTAAGAAATGTAGTAAGATCATCTCCCAGACTAGGAGTTTGTTTTCTGTTTGATTCACTCTCAAATAAAGGGGAAGATAGTGGCCACATCCATGCCCCTAGAAAGGGTTCCCCCATGCAACAGAAGTAGGTGGATAAGGTCATGGAAGAATAAAGGGATATATTCTCCTCACCCATAGGGGTATCTTTTCACTATCAAGTTAAGCATTCGATCGATCTGATTCCCAGAGCACCTATACCCAATGGGTCGATATATCGTCGCTCAATTCTAATAAAATGAAGAAATTAAGTGGAAGATCTAGGAGTTGCTACAAAAATAGCACATATAACCAAGTTCCTCACCCAGTGGGAGCCTAATTGTACTTGTATAGAAGAAAGATGGAACTTGGGGACTCTACATTGATTATCGGGCACTAAACAAAAAAATTGTCAGGAACAGGTATCCAATCCCATGGATTGATGATCTTCTTGAACATCTTAAGGGGGCCAAGTATTTCAGCAAGATTGACTTGAAGTCTGACCATCACCAGGTGCCAATAGAAACAACAGATGTATGGAATATCACCTTCAAATCCAAGGAGGGCATTTTTGTGTGGTTGGTAATGCCTTTCAGGTTGACAAATGCCCCTGCAACTTTTATGAGGTTGATGGATGACATCTTGCAGCCCTTCACCAACTCATTTGTGGTTGTATATCTAGATGAGATTTTCATCTTGAGCAACAGTTGGGAAGAGCACCTACAACACATTCAACAGGTCCTTCAAACCCTGCGTCAACAAAAACTATGTGCCAACTTGGAGAAATGCACATTTGGCATAGGCCAAGTCTAATATCTAGGATACATCATTGATGAGAAAGGAGTGCATGTGGATCTAGCTAAGATCCAAGTCATATGGGATTGGCCAACCCTGACCACTCTAATAGAGCTTTGCAGCTTTTTGGGTCTTGCCAATTTTTATCGAAGGTTTGTCTTGGGATTCTCTCATATCACTTGGCCTCTGAGTCAAGTTACCAAGGAAAAAGCAAAATAATTTTTTTTCTAGTGAGAGCCCCGACATAAGGCGTTCATTGAGCTGAAGCACCACCTCTTCTCTTCACTGTAATCACATTTCTAGACCTGTAACAACCATATGAAATTGAGACAGATGCCTCCAACTATGCTATTGGTGTAGTTCTCACCCAACAGGGGCATCCAATGGCCTATCACAGTGAGACATGTTCTGATACAATTTTGAAATACCCCACCTATGACAAAGAGATGTATTCCATCGTGAAGGTGTGCCGACAATGGAAACATTACATTATGGGGAAGGAAATGATCATCCACACAAATAATCGACCTCTTTAGTTTATCCGGACACAAGGGAAGTTACAAAATGATCAACATCAGAAGTGATCTACATATATGCAACAATTCCACTTGAACATTAAATACAAGAAGGGAAACACCAATCATGTTGTAGAATGCCTTAGTCAGCCCCTAGTTGCAGCACTGACTACTGTTCTCAACTCCTGTGGCCACAGGACCTCTGGATGGCCGCAATTGTACCAAAATGATCTAGATTTTTCCACCACATACCAGATGTTAGTGGATGGCAAGAAAATTCCATATTTCCACCTCCAAGGTGCATTATTATGCTACTTGGTCCACCTTTGTGTTCATTCAAGTGAGCATGCCAAGCTGATTTGGGAGGTACACTATAGTTGGGTCAGGACATTTTGGTGTGGAGAAAATTGTGGTCGTACTACACAAGTATTTTTATTGGCCAAAACTCTGAAATTACGTTGGAAAATATAACAGATCCTACACTTCTTGTGCCATCACCAAGCCAACCATCAAGAAGCAAGGCATGTACACTCCTTTTCCTACTCCCATTCAACCCTGGAAATCCATCTCCATGGACTATTTGTTGGGCCTCCCTTCTACCAAGCATGGTAATGACTGTGTATTTGTGGGCATGGACAAATTATCTAAGATGGCTATATTGGCGGCTAGCAAGAATAATATCACAACAAAGGAAACTACCAAACTCTTCTTTGAACGAGTATGTGTACATTTTGGAATCCCACAGACCATTATATCAGATAGGGATAGTAGGTTCTTGAGCACATTCTAGTCGAGTCTCTGGGCATTATTGAACACTAAGCTCACCAAGTTAACTACATTCCATCCCCATACTCATGGTGAGACAAAGGTCATTAACAGGATGATAATGCACATACTACACATGTAAAACTCCAAGCATCCACGAACCTGGGATAAGATCCTTCCTTATGTGCAACACAGTTATAATAGAGCTCTCCATAGCTTGACTGGCCACAATATTTTTCAAGTCGGTTTGGGTTTTCAACCATTGTGTTTGCTTGATGTTGCGATGCCTCATGTAACTACACAGACAAAATACACACATGTATAGTCCAAGGTTGATCAAACAAATTGGTTTATTGAACACATCCAACACATCCACCAGGAGGTGCATGACATCTTGGATAATTCTAATGCTAAGTAAAAGCAAAGACATGATCAACATCAGGTGCCACACAAGTTTCAGGCGGGAGACAAAGTTTGGTTGCATTTACAGAAAGAAGGCCTTACCGGAGCCCATCAAAAGCTCATATTACTCCTATATGGGCCTTACAACATCACCAAGACTATGGGAGACAATGATTTTGAGCTAAGCGTTCCCCCATTCCTTGGCTTGCACCTAATGTTCAATGAGGACCACCTTCAACCATACTTTCCACCATTAATAGACACATCAGACATTGTAGAACAACTAACACCAATAGAGCTAAACCCATACTACATGGAACAAGCCACAACTGATCCAATCATGGATACGCAAATCAAGAACACTCTCCAATAGAAGATCCAACCGTATTGGGTTTTCAAAGCTAGCCAACTTCTACACCAAGGCAAGTGTCTCCCCAGGGACCATGTTCAACAGAAGTTTCCCCTTCTCATGGAGGTACTCAATGCAATAGGGAACAATTCTTCCTTGGGGGGGGGGGGGGGGGGTTGATCCAGGTGGATATTGGTGGTCACCCGCCTATTCCACTTGGATCCCCACCATTGTTTCTTTCAGTTTTCTTAATTATAACACAATTTACTATTTTTGTCAGTTTTTCGAGTCTTGAACTTTTGGAGATATTTGAGGCCCTAAATGACATTTTTTTTGGAAAACAATAAAACCCATGGATTTTGAGAAGGTCTTTCTAACAAGGTATCGTGCACGTCAAACAAATATCATATTCCAAAGTTATGACCCCAATAAGTTGATGCACCAATTTACACCAATGGGGCCCATAACGTTTGGTGCTTCATCTCTTAGGGTTAGATTTTTGGATGTCTAGGGTTTTCCATTTTTTCTCAATAATAACATAGTTCAGAAGCCATGTAGACGCCACATCTCTTCTCAGAGATAAGCTACCATCACTTTAGATAGTTTATTTCCATTTTGCATGTAAACAATTTTCAGTACTTTTTATATTCATATATGTCTTTCCTTTCATTCCTTTGTAAAATCCAAATCATATATTTAGAACCAGGTTCAATTAAAACATAAATAATTTGATCACACAACTTACCTTTCATCACAATTATGGATGCTTGGTGGTCTTCCTAACAATTATCCATCGCGGCATAAATTCTGGGCAGGCTTTGTGCTATGTCTCCCATAGTTGCGAGCTTCCTGTGTGTTGTAAATTTATGGACCTACTTTTATTTGATGTGGATTGTCTCTTTTACAATGGTTCTCTCCACATGTCTAACATCTCAATGATTCTTTAGCCTCAACTCCACGCTACTCTCTCATACGCTAGTTTACAAAACCTTTATCAGTTGAACTAAACCTTTGTTATGCTTGAACTACACTTAATTTACCCACAACTTCTTTCTTGATTGGTGCTTTTTTAGGCCATTTTTTTATTTTATTTTATTTTTTTAATTTTTAATTTTTTTATCTTTATTGTTTTTCTTTTCCATCCAATCACGCTTGAATTTTGGCGTGTGTTTGAATTGCTCATAGAAATGCTTCATTTTTTCTAATGACATCATTTAATGTTTGAGGCTCATGCATCTCAATTTGATCTCTAAATGACAAGGGAAGCCCACTGATGAATCTTTGAACTTTTTCCTTCTCATGCTTTAGATATGGCACATATCTTAGCATTTCCATAAATTTGGCGGTATATTCTTCATCTATCATTTGTTCCAGCTTGAGTTCATAGAACTCTTTTGCCTTGTTGTAATAATAGTTGTCTGATAGATATTTATCCCTAGAGAGGCTTTCAAATTCACTCCAAGTCAACCCCTTTTTGGTTATTCCATTGACATTCTTCAAATGTTCCCACCATCTGTTTGATTTTCCCTTTAGGCTGTAGGTGGTTACCTTGGCTTTCATGTTCTTAGAATAGTCATTGATTTCAAAGAACTTCTTCATTGCAAGCAACCAAGCTTCTCCATCTTCCAATTTATTCATTTATTCATCAAATGTGGGTGGTTTTTCCTTCTTAAGTTCCTCTAGCATATAATCCCTTTCTCTCTTTCTTTGATGATGATTATCATAATGATGATGATGCATATTGGTAGTATAACTAGAAGGTCTACCAGAGTAATGCCCCCAAGTGATATTTCTCCCCTCAAGGTACTCAGTGGTGCATTTCCTTTCACGGTGTCTTCACTTTCCCACCTTTGCCTCTTCCTAGACCTGCTACCATCTACCCCAATTTTTTTCTCTTATGATCCCAAAGGGCCTTGCCTATCTCTATGACTATCCCCTAGCTCATGTTGCATGTGTTTCTATAAGTCGAAAAGGCTTTGTAGTATGATTGCATTCACCTTAGATTGCTTCTCCTAAGCCATTACCAACCTTTCACTGTCTTCCTGAAAACTCCTAATCTCAACCCTTAATCTCCTCAAGGTATCCATTAAGTTGGGAGAGTCTGCACCTCCCCCATATTCAACTGATATTTCTTCTTTCCTGCCTCGTGTATGGTCAAAACGATATTCTATCATATTGTTATTCATTTCTTGCTATTCAGGATTTATGTTGTACCATCCTCTATTATTTTGGGCAATCTTCATGTGTTTTCATGCACACACACCCTTGTTAGACTTAATAAAATTTATTTTACGTAGTAAAGGTTATCACCTTGATTCCTTTTGGGAGGCTACTGATATGCGGTTGGGTGAAACCAATCATATAAAGTTAGAGCATAAAAATCAATAAAACCACAACATATTACTAACATATATCACAATAATATTAAGTCATTTTTTAGTGTCATGCTATATAATTAAGTCACAAGGGAAGCATATCAACACACCTACAATCAATCAATCATAGACCGTAATTTCACACCTAAACATTTTCTTTATCCATTTTCTAAAATTCATTATAAAACCCTTATGCTCTATTAACTCTATAACAGAGTACCAACTGGTCCCCAAGGCTTGGAAGAAACCTTAGCCTCTATTTTTCCCATTATAGATCCCATCCAATCCAAGTGTTGAACCCAAATGCTCTGATACCACTCTATAAACACCCCATCTTACCCTCGACAAAGTCTTCACTTGTTGACCTAACTTTCCTGGTAAAATTAGAGAAATGGGTTAATTAATATTTTTTATGAATCTTCTCTAAGTTTCCAAAACCTAAAAAAGATGGCACCATTGCACTCATCTCAGTGATACGTTTTTGGTGATATAAAATTTTACCCAATTGGACTCCTTGATCACAACTTATGATCCCCTAAAGTTTCATCAAATTTAATGTGTCATTTTTCTTCTCTGCCACATGGCCCTCACATGGTCTCCACATAGTGCCCACGTGGCACATTACCACTCTACCACATATCTTAGTTGTGAAGTGCACTCGATGTTGCATCCTCACTAACTCCCACGTGGAAATTGTATAGAGCCCCGCATGGCACCTGACATGTCTGTCTCGCCACTGTGGACATACCCATGTGGAAAGGCACACAGTCCGAGAGAGTCAAAGGTCAACTTGTTCCAGCTCAACAGGTGCACGAGAACTAGCCCTGACCTTTTGACCTGTAACAACCCTGGTTGATTTTTCATGTAAATAAAATAAAACCAATGTCATGGGACACACATTCCAAGCTAAATGGAGGGAAAAACATTATAGTGGGAATCACTTGTGGTTTATTAATGGCTATGGAAATTGGCAAAGGAAAAGAGGAAATAATTAGCATTTAATTAAGGAAATAAATGAAAATAGGAGAAAAGGAAGATGAAGGGACACAAATATGTGTGCAAGGGAAATTAGAGAGAAATGAAGGAAAATGAAGAAAAAATAAAAAGGAAAGGAAGAGACTAGATATCAGTGATAAAAAAGCACCTGAGAAACAATTGAATGCTTTTGACAGTTTTTGGCTCAACTCTTGTTAATTCTAGCTCTCTTACACTCTTGCACATAGAGCATTCTTGGAGCATGCTAGCATTCACTTGGATTTGGAGAGAATAAATAAAAGGATAAGCAAAGGAATTGTGGGCAACATAAAAGAAAGTTGGATCAACAACTACAATTGGACTTCATTGCAAGTAACAGGTTACATGTGTGATTTCCTTGATAATATCGGGATGCATGGTACATGCATGTGGTTCTTTGGTTATTTTGTCGTCATTGGCATGGGACTTTCCTAGATTGACAATGTTTTCAACCTTTCCTTTCAATTTCTTGGATAGCCATGATGTAGTGGGTTCTTTATTTTATTAAGATTTGGATGGTCAGTAGACTTGGATCCCGGTTGAGGTGGTCTCGAGAAAATTGCTAAGGTTCAAGGGTGGAGATGGGATTTCTCCTGGAACTCTTAAAAAATGGGTGGAGATTGGAAAAATCCTTTGGAGTTGTGAAGGAATTCAGAGGCATCCAAGCATGTTTTGATGTTAAGGATCTCCAGACTAATTTAGGTGAAATCATTATGGTTGAGGGTTGTGGTGGTTTGGCCTCTGGAAGCCCTAGTTGGTTCTATCTTGGTTTAACCCATATGATCCCATATTCATTCTTGGAATATGGCACGGGGGTGATTGTATGAAAGAAATATTTTGTTCAACTCAATATATGCTCAAGTGGTACGTGGAAGTCCTTGACTTGGTTGGCTTTTGCATATGATTAATATGAGGTATTTTCTTGTTATGATATATGAACACATGTGCTGGTTATTGTGTTGATTTTATGGCTGATTTATCATGTATTCTATTCTAGTTATGTGTTGGTTGCCATCATGGTTAAATGATGTTCTCTTACTATGGATCTTGTTCATGATTTTATTATGTATTGAATGGTTAATGTATGCATGTGATAACTAGTGCTGTTGCAACTAGCTTGAAAGGGTATTGAGCCATCTTGATTATTCTTTGATGAAGTTAAGAAGATCATGACCATATATGCATTTATGACATGTAGCTACTATGTTTACCATATGTTTCATGGAATTCCTATAATGTATTAGGCATGTCTTGGACAAGATCTAACTTTAGTATTGATTGATTAGACTTGCGATTATCCTAGATTTGATTATGGAAAGTTATGGGTTGTTCTGGGCAGTGGCCTAAAGGCCAGCACTAAAAAAATGGCACTCATCTCACAACCGCACCCTGAATTGGATACTTTTGGTTATAACCACATGCAGGAAGGCTCATGAGTGCAGTTGGAGCCTTCCAACTTCATGCCGAGTGTGTCAAGCATGCGGTTGGAGTGTAAAGCTTGAGAAAATAAAGTTCCATCTCAGGGATTGATCACTAGTGGTTATTGTCAGTCACCTGGGTGATATGGTGTCCTTGAGGGATGGAAATATGTTTCTGGTTAGTAGACCCCACTTCCATATTTGGAACTTGGAGTTCAGGTCATGTCATAGTAACACTCGGCTCATGTTTACCCTGGAGAGCTTCTAAAGTGGGTAAATGTTGGATGGGGTGGTTACAGGGTGGTATTAGAGCAAGGTTGCAACACTAGACCTTGGGGTACATGTAGATGGTTATGGTTATCATGTGTGAAATTATGGTTACAATTTTATGTTATTGTCATCCATGAATCATTATGTTGATATGTGTTTCTATTATTATATATATCGTGCTAATTTGGATTGAGTTGTGCAGATGTGATAACCTCTCTTGAGATACATTGAGGTATGATTTTGATTATGTCTTCTATTTGGTTTATGTAACATGGTATGTTTGCAAGAAATAGAAGATCAGAGATGAAGAGAAAAGTGGTGGACTATAGTTCACATGACTCCCCTTATAGGCATGATGTGAAATCAATGGAATGGGAAAAGTCGGTTGAGTAGTAAGGAGAAGAGTATTCTCCTAAGATAGAAGATACACTAAGGAGTATGAGGGTAGATATTTGAAGTTCCAATGCGTATAATAACAAGTTGATTGAGGCAAATGAAAGACTCGCAAGGGCCAGGAAACAAAATGTAAGTCAATGCAATGATTCTTCAGAGTCTTTCATATTTACAAAAGTAGGGATGACTGGGAATCAGTTATGGACAAGAATAAAAGACAAATGGTGCAAATGGAAGAAAGTCTCAGAAGGGGTATAGGTTGGACAAATATGATATAGTGAGAGGTGGCATATACTTGGATACACCTAACAGGAGGGATAATATTCATGGATTTTATTCTATATTTGGTTATGAGAGACATCATCATCATTACCATCAACATTCTTATAAGAGGAGTGAGAAGGGGTAGTTTCTAGATTAGTTCAGGATAGCCAAGCCTCCTACTTTTGATGGGGAAGTGAAGAAATCAGAAGATGCAGAAGCATGGATTCTTGGGATGAAGAATTTATTCATATTGCATGATTATTCAGAGAATACGAAATCCAAGATAACTACATTGAGTCTCAAGGGAAAACCATATATCTGGTGGGAAGATGTTAATCATGTTAGAGGCATCAGGGAAGAGGATATGAGTTTGCATGAGTTTAAAAAAATCTTCAAGAATAAGTACCTGTCTGAGAGATATTATGATGGGAAAGCCAAGGAATTCTATGAGCTTAAAATGGATTCCATGACAGATGAAGAGTACATGACCAAGTTCTTGGAGTTGTTGAAGTATGTGCCCTACCTCAAGGATGAGAAAAAAAAGGTCCAAATGTTCATCAATGGATTTCCTTTAGCATTTAAAGATCAGATTGAGTATGATGAGCCTCATTCATTGGAGGAAATCATTGGAAAGATGAAGCATTATTATGAGCAGTCTAAGTGCAAGCCCGAGTTCAAGCATGAATGGGAAGGTAGTGAGAAGACTAAAGGAAAATGGCCTAAGAAGTGAGAGAGATCTCAAGATACAGGTGACAAGGAGAATGTGGTACCTCATAAGAAGTTTAATACAATGGAGAGAGGACATGGGTCTCAGATTGAGGAAAAATAGAATAAAGGCGATGGAAATAAACCTTTGAGGTGTTAGATGTGTGGTAGAGAGAATCACAAGAGGGCTTATCCATCACATCGGGGTGGCAGGCCTCAGATTTACAGTGCTCAGGAGGCACAGACAATTGGAGATGTAGGCTAGAGTATTCCCCGGATTTATGTAGTAGTGGATAATAGGCAAGTAGATCATCAGGCATGTATTATTGAGATGGAAGGTAAGCTTTGTGATCAAGTTGTTTCTATTTTGATTGATCATGGATCTAATTGTAGATATATTAGTTCTGACCTGGTGGATACATGTTGGTTGAGTAAATAAGTGCATTTAAAATCTTGGTTGCTGCAGTTGGCTATAGGAACCAAGAAAAGAGTTCATAATTGGGTGAGATCTTGTGCATTTGAGCTTAATGGTATGTCTACATCGATACATCTAAATGTGCTTCCTTTGGGTTCATATAGCATGATTTTTGGCATGGATTGGTTTTTCATTCATAGGACTAAGGTAGACTACTATGAAAAGGCCATTGAGTGCCTAGATGATGATGGGGAAAGGAGAATCTTGCAGGGAAAGAAGAAGCCTACATCAATGCGAATGGTTACAACTAAGCAGGCAAAGCACACTCACATGAAGGGATGTGTATTATTTGTAGATCATATTTCCAGTGACAAAGGGGAGGAAGATGAGGATGTTTAATTCTTGAAGAAGTATATTTTCTTGCAACATATTCAGGATGTGTTTCCTACAGAGATTCCATATTTTCCTCCTCATAGAGAGGTGGAATTTTCTATTGAGTTGATGTTGGGAGAAGCACCAACATCTAAGGCACCATACATGATGAGCACTTTGAAAATAGTGGAACTAAAGTTGAAGCTTAAATAAATGCTTGACAATGGATACATAAGGCCAAGTGTATGTCCTTGTGGTGTACCAATGTTTTTTTTAAGGAAGAAGGATGGTACTCTTAGATTATGCATTGAGTTTAGGTAGTTGAACAAGGTGATTATCAAGAACAAGTATCCATTGCCACAGATTGATGATTTGTTTGATTAGTTGAAGGAAGTTGTAGTGTTTTTGAAGATTTATCTGAGATTAGTTATCGTCAGGTACACATCAAAGAAGAAGACATATACAAGAATGCATTCCATACAAGGTATGGGAACTATGAGTTTGTGGTGGTTCCTTTTGGTCTTACTAATGCTCCAACCACCTTAATTTGTTTGATGAACAATGTGTCGCACCCTTATCTAGATAAGTTTGTGATAGTATTTGTTGATGACATATTGGTATATTCAAAGAATGAGGATGAGCATGAAGGGCACCTGACAACAATGTTGAGGTTGTTGAGAGAGCATCAATTGTATGCCAAGCTCAACAAGTGCAGTTTCTTTCAGACTCAGATTCATTAGTTGGGACATGTTGTTTCCAAGGAAGGGATAACAGTGGAACTGGAAAAGATTAAAGCTATCATGGATTGGAGAAATCCTAGGAATGTGGATGAGATCATATCATTCATGGGACTAACATGTTATTATAGGCGGTTTATCAAGAGCTTCTCTAAGATTGGTTATCTTATCACATCTTTGCAGAGAAAAGGGAGCAAGTTTGAATGGAATGTTGAGTGTGCAGCTAGCTTTGAGAAGTTGAAGCAATTGCTTACAAATGCTCCGGTTTTAAAGATTACAGATCCTGATAAGGAGTTTGTGGTTTGTACAGATGCTTGTAAGGAAGGACTTGATGGATTCCTAATGTAAGAAGGGTAGGTGGTTTTCTATGAATAAAGGAAGTTGAATGAGCACGAGAAGAACTATGTGACTCATGCTCTTGAGTTGGCAGTGATCATTCATGCATTGGAGATGTGGATACATTATCTACTTGGTAGGAGGTTTGTTTTGATGAGTGATCACAGTGGATTGAGGGATCTATTTGAACAACCTAATCTAAATGCCAAGAAAGCCAAATGGTTGCCTACCCTTAGTGAATTTGACTTTGAGGTTAGGTACATCAAGGGAAAATAAAATAGAGTTGCAGTTGCTCTCAGTAGGAGAGTGCAGGTGAACCATATTTCAATAATGAGCTCCTATGGGATATATTTGTAGGAGAAGATATTACATGCAAGGTAGCTTGATGAGAATTACCAACATCTGAAACAGAGATTGCAACAACAGGGTGAAGGAGTTATAGATGAGTAGTATCGCCTCATAGTAGATGGCTTGGTTAGATTTAAGAGCTGGATCTATGTGCCTAACAATGATGAGTTAAGGAAGATTATCTTGAGAGGTTTCTATGTCAATCCATATTCAGAACGCCAAGGATACCAAAAGGCTTTGACAATTATTAAGAAGTTCTACTATTGGTCAAATTTGAAGAAAGAGGTGGTTGAGTTTGTTGCAAAGTGTTTGGATTGTCAACAGGTGAAAGTTGAATGCAAGAATTGTAGAAATTAGGCTATATATTTGCAATTGCTCATGAAGTTTTAATCAAAATCACAAGACACAAACCTACTCTATTGCTTTGTAGAAGTTAATTCATAATTTAAAATAAAAATCTTAGACATGCAATAAGAAATAACACACATGAAACAAGTATTTTTATTTGGGTAAGGAAATATGTTAAAAACCCCAATGTTTGCTTGCATTAATCAAATGAATAGAGATGTATTACCATTTCTTTGCTCAACTAAGCACACCTTGCAAGTGCATAACCTATCTCTCTGCTCACTGAAGGCCTCTGACCCAGACTTAGTCAAATTTTGCTTCGGATTGAGCTCCCATTTCCTTGGGTTGTTCCTTGAGGAATTAGCCCCTATTATTTAGGAAATTCCTCTAATTGAATTGCACAATTACTTAGGATGATCATCTAACTGCATACAACACTTGTACACTCAACATTACTCTACAACTGATGTTACACTGCCATGTAATCTCCACCTCAACTGGGTAACTCGAATTCTCTACATGCACTAGATATTTTGGGCTAATTGATCAGTTAACTGGATGATCACTAAGTTTGACTAAAATCCCACTACTTAACTGACCTTCCACTAGTTCCTCCAAAAGCTGGAACTAGTTTAACTGAAAACAACATGAGATAATTGACCTTCATTGCTACAAATTAGCAATCAGACATGCTTAATTGAACTCTAACTCCTCCAACTCGAATTTACTGAGTAAACTGGGTGAAGAAAGCCATGTCAAACAAGTTAACATCATCCAAATTGTTTATTGATTTGGAAATTTTATTTTTCTCAATTTAATCAAGAAAAAATCAAATTGACAATTTCTTGTTTCATTCTTCAATACCCCCTCTCAGCAGGAAAGGGATTATCAACCACCCCTTTCCTGAATTTATAGAACTTGAACTTCCCTCTTGACAAGGCCTTTGTTAAAATGCCAACATCTTTTTCCTCTATTAGAATGTACTGCAACAACATTATCCGCCTCTGCACATAATCCCATAAATGGTGATACCAATATCTATATGCTTGGATCGATCATGAAAAACAATACTATCAGAGAGCTTAATGCAACTCTAATTATCACAATAGATCATAGTTGGATCCATCATCTGACCATACAATCCAACAAGTATCTTTCTCATCTAGATTGCCTCACATGCTTCTTGACTAGCAACCATGTTTTCTACGTCTACCGAGATGAGTGCCATAGATCTTTGCTTCTTATTGTTCGAAGAAACCGCTACAAACCTAACATTGAAAATTCCACTTGATGTACTCTTTTATTCTGATGGAATCCCTGCCAAATATGCATCTGCAAATCCACACAACTTCACTCCCTTTGTTCGTCTGTACCATAGTCCAAACTAGGCAGTGCCTCTGAGGTACCGTAGAACATGCTTAGCTTCCATCCAATATAATTTGGTTGGCCCAACCATAGCTTGGCTCAACTGGTTAACTGCATTGCACATATTTGTTCATGTGTTCACAAGATACATTAGTGAACCCAACAAATACTGGTAAACAATAGCATCCACTTCCTCAAGTGAAGTTGCATCCTCTTTCTTCTAGTTGGTAGCTAGAGGTGTCTCCATGGGTTTGCAATTTTCCATGTGTAACCTCCGAAGTATCTCGTTGGCATAATTTCCCTGAGAGACAAACAATTCCCCATTATTTGCCATACTTCTAATCTGAGAAAGTAGTGCATGAGGCCAATATCCTTCATTTCAAACTCTCTTGCAAGGTCCTCCTTGATCAGCTTCTCATCATCAGTTAAAATTAAATCATTAACATATAAGACAATAATCAACAATTTATTACCTTTTACCAAGATATGATCAAGGTTTGCATCCACTTCACTAAATTTGGTGAAGCCAAAACCGGTGAGATAACTATTGATCCTGGTGTACCAAGCACGGGGTGGTTCCTTGAGACTGTACAATGCTCACTTGATTTAGCACACATGAGACTCCCAATTAAAAGTATCAAAGCCTTCTGGTTGCTCAATATACACCTCCTCTTCAATAATTCCATTGAGGAATGGTGTTTTCACATCCAACTAGTGGATCTTCCACCCCATCTCTACAGTCTAAGCAAGAATTGATGTAATGGATGAGTACCTTGCTACAAGAGCAAAGGTCTCCTCATATTTAATCCCCTCAACTTGAGAGTATACATTGCCTAAAAATATGGCTTTGTACTTTTCTATGCTTCTGTCCATTGTATGCTTTACCTTGAAGATCCATCTCAAACCCACAACTGATTTCTTTGATGGTTTTGGGACCACTTCCCAAACACCATTTTTTACGATGGATTCATATTCCTCCACCATTGCATCAAACCATATAGGTTTCTCTACTTCTTCCTTGAAAGAGGATGGCTTGGTCTCTACAAGCTTAATCATTAGAGCCATGTAGCCACTGCACCAATCTGGTGACCTTCTCTACCTGTGCTGATTTGAAGGAGCACCCACATTCTCCCTCGCATCCTGCATAAGTATCTCAACTTCCCTGGTCCTTTTTCTACCTTCTCTATATGGTTATGCTTGAGTGGCTATTTCCACTCTCTTCTCCTCAACTTGTGGCTACCCCACAATTTCTTGAGGTTCCTCCTTTGGAGCTAAAATCTCCTCTTTTGGTGGGATATGAAGCTCCCTCTCAAGAAAGCACCACATGGATTTATCTTCATCAAATTTTACATCCCTTCACACAAACGTCATTCTAAGGGATGGAAAGTACACATGGTAGTTATGGAGAGTTTTTGTGTAACCCACAAATACCCCTAATTCTGCTATCGGCTCTAGCTTCTTCCTTGATTCTTTGGAGACATGACAATAATCAAAGGCTCCAAAAATCCTGAAATGTGACACATCCAACTTTCTCCCCGAGAAAGCCTCCTCCGGTGTAATCATGCTGATAATATGATGAGGACTTCAGTTCTGCAAATAGACTATTTGTGTACGCTTCAGCCCACAAATGCAGAGGTAGGCCTTGGTCATGCAACATCACCCTCGTTGCTCCTACAATGCTATGGTTCTTTATCTCACCCACCCCATTTTGTTGGGGGTTGTGGGGTGTTGTTAACTCTCGTCGAATGCCTTCTTTTGCACATAAGTTTTTAAATTATTTCGACACATACTCACCTCCATTATCGCTCATGAGAGCCTTCACCTTCTTTCCCATTTATTTCTCAACCAGTGCCTTGAATTTTATGAACTTGGAGAGTGTATCATCCTTCTTCCACATGAAGAAGATCCAACACTTCTGTGAGAAGTCATCAATAAAAATGACAAAATATTTGTGCCGGGTAGTGGAGGCTGTCGAGAAAGGTCCACAGACATCATAATGTATCCTTTCAAGGACTTCATGTGCTTTGTTGTCCCGATCATGGAGTGTGGATTTTGTGTACTTCCCCAAAGTACATCCTTTGTATACATCCTACTTCTCAAGTGCTCCTTTAGGGAGGCATGTGGTTATCTGATGCATGATCATCAAAGTGCCATGATGCAAATGGCTAGGTCTTCTATGCCAAAGTTCACCGACATTGTGGCTCTATACCTTCTTTTCCTTTGTGCTCAATGCAGCACAATCCTCCACATCTAGCTTGTATAGGTTCTTCACATGAACCCTGATATGCTTCATCTGCCCCGTGGCTATGTGTCTTGAGAATGCCTTTCCTTTGCTAAAGATCACATCATAACCTTTATCTTCTAAAACTGCAACAAAGATGAGATTTTTCTTTAGGCCCGAAATGAACTCGACATCCTTAAGTCTGAGGGGGAAGCTTGACTCCCTCTGAAAGGTGACTATACCAATCTGATCACGCTATACCTTCCATCATCCCCCATCTCGATGTGCATATGCAAATATTTTTTTTCTAGGTCACTGAAGAAGTCTCTACACCCTGTCATGTGGAACGATGCACTTGAGTCCAAGTACCACACGCTCCCCATCACTGTGTTGCCCATGCATGAAATGAGGGTAAAGTCAAGATCGAACTATGAAGCCAAAGCTTCAGTTGCTCCTCCTCCTAAGGTATTCTTGCTTTCCTTCTTGTGCGGACACTTCGTGGCATAATGCTTGAATTCATGACAATGGAATCATTTAGTTTTAGATAAATCTTTCTTCTTACCCCCTTTACTAAATTTTGATTTGGATTAGGATTTCTTCCCTTTTCCCTTCTTTTCCTTTCTAGCCAATGCAAATTTTTCTTCATCCTCACTGTTGGATGAAATCCCATCTTTGGTATTCCTCCTTATTTCCTCTTGTACCAAATTAGACCATAAGCGCTCCTAATTCAGTAGTTTCTCCCTTCCATTCACCTAATCTTGATAGTTATGCCAACTCTTGGGAAGGCCCAAAAGGGATAGCCTTACCGAGTCATTTTCAAGGATAGTAACATCGACCCCTCCCAATTCATCACGACATTGTGTGAACCTGTTCAGATATTGCGATATAGTGTCATTATTTTGCATCTTGATACTTCAAATTTTATCCTTGAGCACCAACTTACTGTGGTCACTACTATTCTCGAACAATTCTGTCAATGCTTTCCACATTGCGAATGAAGTTCCTTTTCCGTGGAGATTCAAGACAATATGATCTTGCACTCCCTCCAATATTAGTCTCCTCGCCTTGGCTACATTTTTCTTCCATTGTGCAAGGTCTTGTACATGAGCTACTAGTGGTCTTGGAATATCTATCTTGACATATTCAAGCAATCCATTATCATCCAATAATACCTCCATGCGATCCTTCCATGCAAAAAAAATTGAGGTTCTTTCCAAGGCATACTCTAGCCTTAGTTCATTGAAGGCCATGTTCTCATCTATGAAGAAATCTTCTCCACTGATCTTCAAATTCGAACCTCTGAGAAACAATTTCGAATTTCCTGCTCTAATGTAAATCCTGCTCCAATACCATGTAGAAATTAGGTTGTAAATTTGCAACTACTCATGAACTTTTAATCAAAATCAAAATCACAAGACACAAACCTACTCTATTTCTCCGTGGAAGTTAATTTACATTTTAGAACAAAAATCTCAGACGTGCAAGAAGAAATAACACACATGCAACAAGTATTTTTAACTGGGTAAAGCAATATGTTAAAAACCCCAATGTATGCTTGAATTAATCAAATTAATAGAGATGTATTACAATTTCTTTGCTCAACTGAGCACACCTTGCAAGTGCATAATCTATCTCTATGCTCACTGAAGGTCTTTGACCCATACTTATTTAAATTTTTCCTCGGCTTGAGCTCCTATTTCCTTGTGCCATTCCTTGAGGAATTAACACCTATTATTTAGGAAATTCCTGTAATTGAATTGCACAATTCCTTAGGCTGATCATATGACTGCATGTAACACCTGTACACTCAAGAATAGTCTACAATTGATGTTACACTGCCTTGGAATCTCCACCTCAACTGGGTAACTCGAATTCTCTGCATGCACTAGCTATTTTGGGTTGATTGATCAGTTAATTGGATGATCACTGAGTGGGACTTTGACTGAAGTCCCACTTCTTAACCGACCTCCCACTAGTTCTTCCAAAAGTTGGAACTAGCTTAACTGAAAACAACCTAAGATAACTGACCTTGATTGCTACAAATTAGCAACAACACATGCTTAAATGAATTGTAGCTCCTCCAACTTTAATTTACTGAGTAAACTAGGTGACACAATCCATGTCACACAAGTTAACGTCATCCAAGTTGTCTGCTGGTGTGGATTTCTCAATTTAATCAAGGCAAAATCAAATTGAGAATTTCTTGCTACATTTTCAACAAGCATCCATCTAGTCTATTTAAAATTATTCTGACTCCAGAATGGAAATAGGAGGTCATTTCCATGGACTTCATTACAAGATTGATGAGGACATTGAGACAACATGATTCCATGATGGTTGTGGGTGATAGGTTGAGAAAAGTAGCTCACTTCATTAAAGTGAATCCTACTAATTCATATAGTTAGGTATCTCAAATATTCATATGGGAGATAGTGACGTTGCATCGAGTTCCCAAGAAGATTGTATCAGATAGAGATTCTAAGTTCACTTCCAAGTTTTGGAAGGAGTTTTTTGTAGACTTGGGAACAAAGTTAGCCTCCAATACAAACAGGTGGACAGATAGAGAGGGTTAATAAGATTCTTGAGGATATTGAGGATGCATTTGATGCATCAACAAAGGAGGTGGGAAGAGTATCTTCCATTGGTGGAGTTTTCTTATAATAATGTGCATCAAGAATCCTTGAAGATGAGTCCATCTGAGGCTCTCTATAGGTGGAGTTTTAATACTCCTATCAACTAGAGAGATCCAGTGAACAAGGTGCTAGTTGGACCAGATATGTTGGTTGAGATGGAGCAGGAGACACAAGTTATTAGAAGGAATTTGAAGGTAGCACATAATAGGAAGAAGAGTTATGCAATTGATCACAAAGAATTCAAGGAGTTTCAGGTTGGGGAGCATGTGTATTTGTGCATCAATGCCAAGAGGAGCTCCTTGAGGATTGGGTCATGTGCCAAGATGGCACCTCAGTATTGTGGGCCTTTTGAGACCCTGGAGAGGATTGGACCGGTGGCCTACAAACTTGCATTTCCGTCAACAGTGAAATTCCATGATGTTTTCCATATTTCATTTCTTAAGAGATATGTGCAGGATGTTGATCATGTGATTGATTGGTTTGTATTGCAAGAGGATATGGAGGGAGAGTTTCAACCAAAGCCACAATGTGTATTGCAACAAAAACAACTCATGCTTTGGAATAGAGCAATAGAGCAGGTTAAAGTGTAGTGGAAACACTATGTCTCGATGAAGCTACATGGGACATGGATGATCATATGAAATCTTTGTATCCTTCCTTGTTTGTTAGTTGAACATGCATGTTTGGTATATCTGTTTTGGTTATTTATATATATATATATATGTGTGTGTGTGTGTGTGTGTGTGTGTGTGTGTGTGTGTGTGTGTGTGTGTGTATTGTAAATAATTCAATTATCTATGTTATAAAGCAGCAATGAGCAGTGTTGTGAATAATACATCAAGTTGTGTTATAAGGCTCTGATAAGTAGTATGGTGATCATGTTTTCAGCAGTTTGGTATATTGTAAATACTGCAACGAGCTGTGATATAAATCTCCATAGGCAGTGTATTTTGATGGTCATAAGCGTCATATAACACTGAGGATGGTGTTCCCCCAGGGGAGGGGTTTATAATAGCCCTTGGATGGATTTTCATTTAAATAAAATAAAACCAAGGTCATGGGACACGTATTCCAAGTTGAATAGAGCATAAAACATTGTAGTGGGAATCACTTGTGGTTTATTAATGGCTATGAAAGTTGGCAAAGGAAAAGAGACAGTAATTGACATTTGATTAAAGAAATAAAGGAATATAGGAGAAAAGGAAGAGGAAGAGACATAAATATGCATCCAAGGGAAATTAGAGAGAAATGAAGGAAAACAAAAGAAAAAGGAAAAAGGAAAGGAAGAGACTAGACATTAATGATAAAAGGGACCTAAGCAATAGTTGACAAATTTTGATAGTTTTTGGCTTAAATATTGTTCATTCTCACTCTTTTACACTCTTGCACACTTATAGCATTATTGAAACATCCTAGCATTCACTTGGACTTGGAGAGAAGTAAGCAAAGGAATTGTGGGAAGCGAAAAAGAAGGTTGGATCAACAACTATAGCTAGAGTTCATTGTAGGTAATAGGTTGCATGTGTGATTTCATTGCTGAGATTTGGATGCATGGTACATGCATGTGGTTCTTTGGTTATTTTGTTGTCATTGACATGGGATTTGCCTGGAATGATGGTGTTTTCAACTTTGCCTTGCCATTTCCTAGATAGCCATGATGTAGTGGATTCTCTATTCGATTAAGCTTTGAATAGCCAATAGACTTGAATCCTAGTCTTAGGAAATTTCCCAAGGGTCAAGGGTGGAGATGGGTTTTCTCCTAAAACCCTTGATGAATGGGTGGAGACAAGAAAAATCCAATAGATATGGTGAAGGAAGTTGGAGGCATCAAAGCTTGTTTTGATGTTAGTGATTTCTAGACAGGTTTAAGTGAAATCACCGTGGTTAAGGGTTGAGGTGGTTTTGCCTCTAGAATATCTGGTTGATTCTTTCTTGGTTTAACCCATACGATCCCACATTCATGATTAGAATATAACACGATGGTGATTGGTTGAAAGAGAGATTTCTTTCAGCCCAATTTATGGTCGGGTGGTACGTGGAAGTCCCTGACTTGGTTGAATTTTTCTTATGATTAATATGAGGTATTTTCTTATTATGATTTATGAACACATGTACTGGTTATTGTGTTGATCTTATGGCTAGTTTGTTTCATATTTTGTTATGGTTATGTGTTGGTTGCATGCATGGTTGAATTATGTGCTCTTACTATGGATCTTGTTCATGATTTGATTAGTTATGGAATGGTTAATATATGCACAGGATAACTAGTGTTATTGAAACTATCTTGCTGGGGTATTGAGCCTTCTTGATGATTCTATGATGAAGTTAAGAAGATCATGATCAAATATGCATTCATGACCTGTAGCTACTATGTTTACCATATGTTTGACGAAATGTCTATCATGTATTAGGAATTTATTGGACAAGATCTTGCTTTAGTATTGATTGATTAAACTTATGATTATCCTAGATCTGATTATGGAAAGTTTTGGGTTGTTTTAGGTAGTGGAATGTAAGCCAGCCCTGAAAAAGTGGCATTGATCTCACAACTACACCCTTTGAACTAAATAATTTTAGTTATAGCCGCATGTAAGAAGGCTCATGAGTGTGGTTGGAGTCTTCCAACGACATGCATAGTGTGTCAAGCATTTGGTTGGAGTGTAAAGCTTAAGAAGAGAAAGCTATAGCTTAGGTATTGATCACCAGTGATTGTTGTCAGTCACCTGGGTGATCTAGTTCCCCTGAGGGATTGAAGTATGTTTCCAGTTAGTATACCCCACTTCCATAACTGGAACTTGGAGGTTGAGTCATGTCATAGTAACACTCAACTCATGTTTACCCTCGAGAGCTTGTAAAAGTGGGTAAATGTGGGATGGGGTGGTTACACGACCCGCTGACTCGAAGTTTAGCCCAACTTCCTCTTGGAACAAATGGAAGTCATGCCTGTATGGTTCAACCCCAACCTGGGTTTCAGTCTCGAATCCTGACCTCACCATCGTCCTGATGGCTCGACCTTGCATAAGCTACCAAGGGCCCAATTCCTAACCCGGGTTCGACCCAACCTGGCTTGACACCTGCCCACCTTGGATCGAGAGAAAACTCAAACATCTTTGATGTTTCCGCCCAACCTTCCAACCCCTGAATTGGTGGGTCCCATAGGTGAAATCAAGCTTGGTGGTGGGCCTTTTTACAATTAGATTTTTTTTCCCTTGAATTTCAACTCATGTAGACCTAACTTTCGTGACCTACTGAGACTTGACCTTGAAATTTTGCAGATGATTTCCACAAAATATGGATATGGAAGCCATGGCTCACTCCACCCATGTAATTAGTAAGAGCTACTGAAGCACATGGGTAATTTGTCCCCACCATTCACTGGGACAATATAAAACTTGTGAAGTTTATTTGCCCATTATAGTACACATAATAAGCGCATTATTGCCCTTCACCAAACCAAAAAGAACTCAACCAGTTCCCTCAATCACATCATAGGGATGTTCATGCTGTTATCAATAATACACACATCATATACACAGATAGGTCCCCAACACATGCCAATCACCAATTTTATCAAACCTTACAAATACACACAAAGATTCGTTAAGCCTTTTTTTTAGTTGGAAAGATTAATATATTTCTATTAATTTGCGCCCGGTCGCAACAAAAGTACGGGAGATTTACATTTCATATACATTGCCATAAATGGGCATCACTGTCTCTAGAATGACTTTCCAAGCCCATTTTCTTCTCAAAATTGCAAAAAGCGACTAAGCTATTACATATTTATTAGAGTATACCTTACAAAACTGTCGTAGTAACAAAATACATTTAAAATTCTTCATGAAAAATAGACAAAATAAGAAGACTAATCATCAAAGTTAGTTAGTCAATTGAGGTTGATGCCAGTTGTTTCTTCAGCTATCTAGGAGTTCTGCATTTCCAATTGAATTTGGAGATCATCGATTTTACTTCGCAGAGCATCTACCTCATCTTCTAGCTATTGGATTTTTATGTTCTTCTCCATGTTCCTCTCGTGCATTTCATAAGCCTCTTCTCTCTACTGCTGAAAACTCTTCTGAATTTCTACCAAGACTTCTTGTAGAGCTGAGTGTTCTCTATTGCAAGAGCCATAGACAGGAGGGGAGTATGAGACTAGAGGGGGGCACTTCTCCCACTTCATTTCAGAACAACCTGCCATCTTACTTGAGCATGGGTGTCAATCGCCCCAAGAGCCAGAGTCCATATCATTGAGAAGAAAATGGTGCACAATGGAAATTGACTTAGAGGGATGGTTTAGAGTGAGGATTTGGGAGCTTTCCCAGTGAAACAAATGATAAGGATGAATGTAGAACCCAAAATGATCACACAGTAGCAGGAGCTTTCAGAATGGGACTCGATAGTGTGCAATTGATACTCACTAGCACTTAACTCTCCTTGCTCGACCAAAATAACTAGAAAATGACACTCTCAAGACTAAGAGAAGGGGATACCTTCAACATCCAAAATTTTCCACTGACAATCCCATCTCTTCCAAATATTCCTCTCTCCAACGAACCTCTGGACAAAGTTCAACACATTCCCATTGCAGATATTAAAACCGTTTCTCAACAATTTATAGAACTTTTTGAACATAAGCCTCATGTGATTTTGAAAGACAATAAGCTTACCTCCAGGATCCTAATGCTTAGCAATGACTTCCTTGGTGCCTGAAATGAATTTCACCTTATGTAATTTCACCTTCACATGAGCGAACCATCTGATCCATACCAAGGGAGGTAAATGCAACTCTATCTTTGAGGAATTTCATATAGCGATAACTTGATTATTCTTGCTATGGACCCTGATATGATGAACAACTTGTGGAGTTCTCACACTTAACTTTTCCTCCACGCCAACTGTGCTGACCTGCTGAGGATTGAAACCACAAGTCGAGAGAGAAGGAAGTGAAATATTTAGATGATGCTATATGGGAGGGGAGATGGGGCATAAATAGGGAGGGAGGATGTGATGGGGCAGGGGGAACGTGAGGAGGGGTGGGGGGTATGTGGAGGGGTGGGAGAGGTGGTCGGGAGGAGGGGTCAGAGTGGGGGGAAGGGGGAGGGTGATTTGGAGTGGGGGGATGGGCAAAGGGAAAACATTGAGGAAGGATAATAGGAATTAATTTGCACAAGGGGAGGGAAGGAGGGACAATATGGATTAATAAAACCTTTGAGACCATGATTTGTGACTTTTATGCCCAATCTTTGTTGAAGAAGGATATATTTATCATCAAAATTTGGACTTTCATTCAAATATTTAAGGGATGGGTAAATAACCATCGATTTCATTAACCTTGTTGCAACCTTCTTTCATTTGGCAAGCCGTATTGGCTCGCATATCCGCATCCTTATTTGGGAATATGAGAATGTGAAAAAAAATGTAGATTATTAAAGAGAGGGGGCATTCTAAGGGCTCCCTTGAGAATTTGATTTAGCTTGTTATTATGGGTTGCAGAGTTTGAGTTCATGTGTTTTATGACCAAATGATAATTACCCATAATATTCATTTCCTTAATTCATTTTTGATGAGCTAAAGTGAGTCCAAGATATAGCCCACAAGATTTCACTTGGTTATTGGTCTTCTTTCCCAAGTCCTAGGCATATCGATAAAAAATTATTCCTTCAAGATTAATGAGAATCCCTCCCCCTCCTACCACCCCATGATATTCATTAAGTCTTATGAATTGAAAACCATTGTTATTCATGCTCACACAACACAAATGTATTAATAAGTGCATACATCACTCACATCAATGTTTATATATATATATATATATATATATAATATATATATATATATATATAATATATATATAGATATATATTCCCTGCTTAAGAACATCAATCCAAATTCACAACAATAAGGAATTAAATAACAAAATCTCACTCCTTTGGCCATGGAAAACCATGCATATTTGATTCAAAATAGAAAACCAACTTAACAATATACACATACATTTCATGGTAGGTAATACATGTGAGGAAACATATCTTTAATTTAAAACTGAAGATGGGAAATTGAGTTAGGAATAATTAATATTTACCCAGCCATAGACATGTTGCAGCTAGTTCTCACTTGCAGCTGTCACCCCTTAACATCGAGCAAGGAAGAAACATCATTATAAAATGGACCTCCTAAGGAATATTATAAAATAATAATGGAAATAATAAAATAATATTAGATTACCACATCAAGTTTGGGAGGGAAAAAAGAAAAAAAGTATTTTGCAACTCGTATTTTCTACTTATATCCCTATGATATTACTCAATTTTTGAGCGAGAGCACCCATTGGATGCAAAATTTAATTTTTCATCAAAGGAGTACCCATGTTGCATATTTTCGATGGACCCAACTACATGAAAAATTTGAAATACATGAAAAAACGTGATTGCAATCATGTTTTTTCATGTATTTCACATTTTTCATGTAGTAGGGTCCATCGAAAGTATGTAACATGGGTACTCCTTGGATGCAAAATTAAATTTTGCACCCAATGGGTTCCCCCTTTTGAAAATTGAGGAAAATCATAGAGAGATAAGTTGAAAATACGGGTTGAAAAAATAATATTTTATTTTTTTAAATCTTTTTACCTTTTTACTCCAAAAGTGGTGAATCATCCCCCATGGTTGACATCATCATTTAGAATCCTATTGGTTCTTATAAATATGACTTTTGTTGTTCATTTTTATTTTGAGTCCCATTTTTAACCTCAAAATTTCTCTAATGATCAACTACTACTCAAAATAGGGATTCCATAGGTTCTCCCACCTCCACCCTTGAACCAAAAACATTCAACTAATTACACAAAGAATCGATAGGCCTGCTGCCTCCACCCTCCAGTTGTTCAACTACTAACATGCTCCATGGAATCTAGATGCTTCACCTCCACCCTAAAGACCTATAGCACAGTGGTTCCACCCAATTAAGGGAATCCAAAATCCACTGTCAGAAACTAGATAAAACATGTAAAGGAGACTTTGAAACTTCCCTTATCGGGAGTCCAAGGGATAAATCTCCACCCTAGGATGTCAAGGGACTCTAGAGAAAACCATATCCATCCTGCAAGCCCCTAGGGCACCCTGAGATTTACCCTCACCTAGAGAAAATTCCTCCCATACTCTTGTTGCTCAACTAAAATATACAAACCTCTCCCCTGAGAGTTGTAAATGTCTAAAATTTCTCCACGCTGCTACATATGTCACTGATTATATTTAGACTAGTGACATGCTCTTTCTTGCTCATTGTGGCGTTGAACTTCATGTTTTTTTCCTTTATGTCATCTCTTCCTCTTCCTATTCAAATTATCTTTTGGTTCGCCATGCTCCTGACTGTGTGCGCCCTGTGTTCAAATGAATCATGAGTGTTCTCCTACGTCCATTTTCTAGGTTGTCTTCCCTCTTGACCCCAACTACCTATGTATCCCATGATTTCATTAACTATTTTCCTTCTCTGCCTTACCAATTCTTCCAAGCAAGCACAAGTCTCATCCTTTTCTTGTAGTTCCATAATTTTTTTGACATGTCATTCCATTAAAGGCATAACAACCAGCCTTTAAGGGCTGTCCGAAACAGTCTATTTTTCCTGTAGCAAGTAAACTGAGCATTCCAAGAAAGTAACCATGCTTAGTCCTTGGAATCTGTATCCCTTAACTCAATTTATTTTTTCAAATATTAACATAAAATATTAACAATTCATCCATAAGTGGAAATTAACTAGGGTTGTCACAGTAATGAGATGAATACAAAAAGGGACTCCTATTAGTGTTGATTATATAGTCATCCAAAAAGAAAGAAATTTATTGCAAGATTCTTGAAAAAACACGATAAACTAAATGGAATCAGAAATTTCTCATTCGATTTTCTAAAATAACTCTCCTTAAGCTAGAGAGACTAATCATACATTAATATTTATATGGTTGCATGTTGGGATACAACCTCTTCTTCTTCTAACCTATAAAAATATAGAGGAAGAGAGAAAGATTCTTTAGAAATATATTAATTATAACATTCAATTTTTAATTAATATATATGTTTATTTTTTAAATGAAATTTTGTTTTAGTTTGATTATTATTATTATTTATTTATTTATGTGGTACACAAACCCTAAACATCAGTGAATGATACATCCATAAAATATTTTTAGCAGGCAGATCCACCGAAACGAATCACTTCCTGTTAGCTCAACCATGGAGCATGACCTTGATGGTGTCGAGAGAATTGAACTAGTGACCTCTGAATAACAAAGGTGCTTTAATGATGGGGACTTATCCAATTGAGATAACCCTCGAGCCTTTTTTCTATGTGATTCACAAACCCCATAGATTGATGATTGCTATGTCCATGGAATATTTGTACCAGGAAGATCCACCTGAAGGGATCACTTCCTGCTTGCTCAACCGCAGAGCCTAACCCAAAGAGTTTCAAGAGAATTGAGCCTGTGACCTCTCAATAACAAAGGTTCTTTAAATGAAGAGGGCTCGACCAACTGAGCTAAACCTTAGGTCTTATTTATTCTTTCTATTATATGAGAGCAAGTAATGGTTTCCAAATTGGTTGTACTATTGATACAATTTATAGCAACTTTGGAACCACATATTATCTATTTTTGGACCATTCCTAGGCTTAGCGACAAACCTCGTCAATATCCACAAGGCATTCAATTCTACCAAATTGTTTTTACCTTCACTTGAGGCTTCTCTACACATATTTTATGATCTTCCTTAGAAACTAGTATGCCTTCTACGCCACTTATCTTAGGAACCACTTGGAATTATCCATTAAAATATCCCCATGCATATGATTTTATCAATGTTGGGACTTGTAATCACCCTTGGAATTTTTTCTTACATGGCTTGCAAACCCCCTCACAAGCATATTTGATTTGGTATTTGACCTATGTTAGAAAAATTTCCTTGTTTTGGAAAATCATTTCATTTCATCCAAACCATAAAGTCCAAAGTTATATACAAGATAAGGCTGTGTGTTCCCTTATTGATATATCCTTTTACCATGTCTCTAAGCCTAAATTGTTGGAATAGAATGGGAATCTATTAATGTGTGAAATAAGATCATAATTTTTTTTGTGAGAAATATATCTTCATGCGCCCTACCAAGTTCTCTTTTAATAATTATCTCAGGCTAAAAATTTATACACATAAAGACACATATATAATCCCCAAGGGTTAGTTCAATTGGTTGATATCAATGTTGCCAAGATGTTGCTAGTAATTTATAAGAGTGTTGTATTGGTCCTAAGTCAATTTCCATGAGGTCAAATGCACTAAATCTATATTACCTGCATTACACTAGGTACCATGCTTGGAATGAGGGGAAATACTTGGGAATTTACCAAGGAGTTATGTCTATGAAACTATGTGTGTGTGTGTATAATCGAGAAAAATATTATATAGTTACTATTTAAGTTAGAAATCCAAATTATACATTATATATGTGCACTGGCACCCTAAATGCTCTTTAAGAGAATTTGTAGCTTTACAAAAAAATTAATATAAAAAGGGTCTCCTATTGGTTTGATTGTATAGTTGCCATCCAAAATGAAAGAAAGCCATTACATGGTTCACTTATAAATGCTTGAATAACATCATAACCTTGATGGAATCATAAATTCCATAGCCAATTTTCTAAAATTTCCCTATTTTAATTAAAGAGATTAATCATATATGGATATGTCTATGGTTTCATGTTGGCGTCAACCTCTTCTTATTTAACCTATAACAAAATGGAGGAAGAGAGGGACCCTTCTTGGAAAGAGTACCAATTTTTTTTTTTTTGTAAGCTGAGGAGTTGCCATTTTCTATTATCAAAAAGAAACCATTACAAATCTAAGGTGGTCTCAACCCGCCCCACGGGGAAACCGGGTTTATTGACCACCTATAGTTTTTGACTGCTGACAAAAATAAAAGGTTTTCAATCTGTCTTTCCATGCTTTATACACATTAGCCTTGTAACTGTTACTACTGACGTATATCTGCAAGTAAATATAAACATAAACCCTATGCATAGCTAGAACAAAAACTAAGATTTGCTGCTTCTTCTCCTTTTTGATCAACACGTCGTTTGCCTAAAGCTGCTGCTGTAGATCTTCCAGTCTCTTGTCTTGCATGAGCAGGGTGATTACAATATTCTTCAGCTCTTTCTTCAAGTTTGGAATTCCCTGCGACAATTCAGCCATTTCCACAGCTATCTGCTCCATGGCTTTGGCCATGAGTCTCTTCATGACCCAATATAGGTGCAGCGACTGCTTATATAGTGTCATTCGACCTCGGGTGTGCCCTGGATCTGGCATGAGATGCATCCAATCCTCCATTTCTTCCTCTGACTGTGCCTGGATGGCCTCTTCCTCCCAATGCTCTATTATCCTTCTAATTTTTGGGTTGGTCCTCTCATTGTATTCTCTCTCTACTGTCCTAACCCTTGTCTCTATGGTCTGCCTACCCTGTCTTCCTTCGGCTCCCACCCCGGTCTCCCCATCTTCCTCGGTGCCTTCATGACATCAGCGGCCCCGTCTGCTGCGTCCTTTTGCTATTCCTTGTCTTCTCTGGCCACCCCTGCCACGGCGACCTCTCCCTCTCCTTTGTCTGCCTCTTCCACCCTCGGCTTCTGTCCTCAGCGTTCCTTCTTCTTCCTCTCGATTTCCTTTCGCATCTCTGTTTCTTGTTCTTTTCGCATTTCGGTCGCTGTTATTTACTTCCTGTGCAATCTTCTCTGGGTCCTCTGCAATGTCTTCACTCTCGCCCTCCGAGACTTCATAGACATGAATGTAGCAGTACTCGGGCCTCTCTTCCATTTTGCGTTTTCCCTTCGCGTCCATGTCTCCTCGTCCCTGGTCTCCATCCCCTCCGCTGCTTCTCATCCACCTTCCTGCCGCCCTGCTACCCTTTGCTTCCATGCTGTCTCCGCTTCCTTGCTTCAAACTGCGCTTCCCCTCCCTTTCTGCTTGGCACCTAGAGCTTCCCACTCTCCTCGCTGTATATCCCGTCTTAATTTTGCTCTTTCCTGTTTCACTGCGAGCCTTTTCTCGTGTTCCACTCCGCCACCTTTCCTTCCTGGTATCTCCCCCCTGCATGCCTTTAAATCTCAAATCTCTGTCCGCTTTGCTGGACCCTATCCCCATGCAATCATACCTCGGGCTTGTTTCTGGCAACCTGTCAGCTCCACCGTCGATTACTTGTACCCGAGTGTCCTTTCGGCCTGATCGGGTATCCTTCTCGCCGATCCACTTACCTGTAAAAATCATGTTTCGTCACTCGCCTGCGGTCACCTGCCTCATCCACCGTCGTTTCTTAATTACGCTCCCTTCCATGTTTTTCAACCCGATCGGGTGGAAAAGAGTGCCAATTTTAACATACAATTATTTATAAATAATTTTTTGTGTGTTTTTAAATGAAATTTCCTTTTAGTTATTTTATTTTTCCATTATATGAGATAAAGTCATGTCTTGAAAATTAGTTATACCATTGATCAAATTTATAGAAATTTTGAAATCACCCATTACGTACACTTCCACCACTCCTTTCTTAGTAGTAAACTTCATCAACATCTGGAAGGCACTTCAATTATGCCCAATTGTTTGCACCTTCATCGAAGCCTTCTTTAAAGCATATTTTATAATTTTCCTTGAAAACAAGTATGCTTCCTACCCCACTTATCTTAGGAACTCCTTGGAATCACCCATCAAAATATCCCGATGCATATGATTTATAAATTTTGGGACTTGTAACCAACCTTGGATATTTTTTCTTACTTGGTTTCCATACCCACTCATAATTGCATTTGATTTTATATGAATTGACTATGCAACATTTCCTTATTTTGGAAAATCATTTAATTTCTTGTTAGCCACAAAATCCAAAGTATTATACAAGGTAATGCCTTGTGTTCTTGTACTAACTTATCCATGCACTAGATGTATAAGCATACCTCAATTATACTTTCTAGCCACTCCCTCCCCCACCATTCTAGAGATTCCACCCAAATTACTGTAGTAAAAGAAGTATCTATTAATAATTGTGAAATAGTCTCATCATTATTTACATAGAAAATACACTTTCATAGTCCTTAATAGGCTCTCTTTTTACAATTATCGTAGTTTAGAATTTTATTTTCAAGGGATAACCGAAGAATTTATTTTATAATTATCCTATGTTAGAATTATCCCAGGAACCCCTTGACATACACCATCAAAATATTGCTATGAAAATGATTTATCAATGTTGGGACTTGTAACCCTCCTTGGAGATTTTTTCTTACCGGGTTTCTACACTCCCTCATATTCATATTTGATTTGATATATGAATCAAATAAACAAAATTTCCTTGTTTTGGAAAACCTTTTTATTTCTTTCCAACCACAAAATCCAAAGTACCATACAAGGTGTGACCTCGTATACCTCCTTGCCACTTCGCTTTCCCGTCTTACATCTCTAGTAATTCCACCCAAATTATTGTAGTAAAAGGACATTATATTAATCGGTGTGAAATAAACTCATCAATTTTTACATAGAAAATACACTTTCATAGTCTCTACTAAGCTCTCTTTTACAATTATCCTAGGTTAGAATGTTTTTTCAAGAGCTAACTAAAGAAAAAGTATTATTTTTAGTGGTGATTTAAATTTATCTAAATACTTCCACCACCACTTCTAATCCCATTCTTCCTCATTCAAAAATATTGCTTTGTATCCTAGCTTAGTATTATATATTCCTTATGAACCAATTTTTTACCATACTATCTCATCAACTTCTTCATGTTAAGAATTGACACAAACAAGAAAAGATGAGCAAATGGAAGAAAAGGATTTAAGCGGTTATCAACACATTGTATTGATCTCTTGATCTCAATTTATAGTACATGAATTTGACCATTCTAGATCTTGATCTTACTAACAACTCATCAATGGATCATGACAATACCCATTCAAAGATAAGGTTTACAACTCATGACAATTGTGATCATGGACTTTGTGATTGTTTGGGACTGATAGTCTAACAGTCTACCCCTCAATCATAAGTTTGAATAATTGTACCAATAAATTGTATCATCTTCAATTTGAAACTGTTGAAATAAGATTCGATGAAGATATGCCTGAAAAACTGCCAATATTTGGATGTGAACAACTGTTATGTATGAACATTTCCAATGAATATCTGAAATTGTTTTTGTTGAGGAGGCTATATGCTATAATTATCAAATGTTGATTAAATTTTGATTGCGATAGGACTTCGAATCTTGTAGCCTAATATCTAAAAGCCCTCCCTGTAAGGTGCAAGGGTGAGAATTTTTTCAATAGTTCATTTTTGAAAGGATCGAAGATGGAGCTTTGGAATATTTTTGTTCTTCAATGATTCACTTTTGTAAGGATCCAAGCTATAGTTTTTGATTATTTATGTGGTGGTTTTGTTTTTTAACCACTAACCAATTTCAATTTAACAATGTAGTGGTTTTTTTTTTTTTACCATTAACCATTTTCACTCCATCAATCTAATCTACCCCTTGAAGGTGTAGGAGAGTTTACTTTTATCATTATGCTCCACAACTTTAGGTGTTGATAACACCATGCTTGAATTTAGAGAACATATAGAATTGGATCTAGGTCATACCCAAAATCGTTTGGAATATTTGTTTAATAGCTTCTTGATTCTTACTTTCCTGTATTTATTTTATTTCTTTTACCTCTATCTTGACTAGGAGGTAAGACTAGTGTAGTTGCTTTACCTCTTGAGTCCATATTGAATAATTTATCTATAACCACCTCCCACCCCATTGTCCATCCCGAGATGTGGTAGTGTTACTTGATTGACAAGTTCTCCAAGGTCTATTATGGAGATGGGGTTGCAAAAACCTTATTTCTCAATTTATTCAAAACTTAAAATTGATACCACCATTGCGCCCATCTTATCCAGATCTTTTTGATAACGTAAATTTTGTCTCAATACAAGTATCGGATCATAAGTTATTCCTGTTATAAGTTTTCCCCATTAAAAGAGGCCATGTCATTAGAAGGGTGCCATGTGGCATCCACGTGGCCTCTACCCGACCTAGGTGGCACTGCGACGCCATCACTGTGGGGTCCACGAGTAGCCAAATTATGGCAGTTCAAGTCATTTACACATTAGACGTAGCCTTCATCACGAGAAAGGTTAAAAATTGAAGGTTGTCAACCATGTGGAGCCCCTCCCCCCAGGTCCATGTTATAATGGATTGGGAATCTACTCTATTCCTCCCGCACCATATTCATGTTAACTCGATGGCTTGAAGGCCGTGAGTTTGGTGGGCCCACTCAAGCATTCCTTCTACTAAACCAGGGAAACCACCCTCTTCTCTCTATATCCTATAAAAATGCCCAATGTCTGATGGCCGAGAGTTTGGCGGGGCCTAGCCTCATCTATGTCATGTCAAATCAGAGTCTATCGACCCATTCTTTGCTTGATCCATTTGAGTACCCCAAAGGCCCAAAGGCTAAATGGATTATGGGCCCACCCTTGGTGCCTTTCATCATTTGGGTTTATCAGCCCATTTGTTTCCTAGTTTATTTGAATGCCCTGAAGGCCAAGAGCCCGATGTGTCTACCTTCCTATGTCATCTCAAGTCGTACTCCCACCTACATGTTCTCCCATCTCGGTAGATCCATTGGCCTAAAGGCTAACTACTTGGTGAGGTTCACCCTTGAGCCACGTCATGATGGGTCCCAACATACATCTCACCCTTGTATACGTGTGTGTATTAATATCAATGGCTGAAGGTTGATATCATCCCCTTGGTGTTGATCTCTCCACGTAAGCTCATGAAATTTTCCACTGGGTCTGATGACTTTGTGGCAAAGTTCCAATAACTAGGGTTTTTCCGTAGTCCCACTCTTTTTCTTTTCATGCACATATGTTAAATTGTAGCACAGGGCCAACAAGTTGATGGTTGAAGACCAATATGGGGATCACTTGGTAGGGTTCCCCTGGAACAAAGTTCTTCCAATTTCTCTCAGTATTGACTCTTGCCACACAATCCTATCACTCTGCCAGTCCTGACAGGAATTCATGGTGCCACATTAAAAATTTTCATGAGACAAAGAGGGGCGACTATCCTTTGTCAGATCTCTATGCATTGAAACTTGTAGCCCCAAAGTCATGAGACCTCC
This sequence comes from Pinus taeda, assembly GCA_000404065.3. NCBI lineage: Eukaryota > Viridiplantae > Streptophyta > Pinopsida > Pinales > Pinaceae > Pinus > Pinus taeda. The sequence goes on from APFE030960857.1 coordinate 159,764, forward strand.
GTTCCCAACTAACACATGAATATCCATATATGAGCATGACAACCAATACCAAGCCCTGAAATCCTAGAACCTCATCTTTCAGTGAGTTATATATATACATATATATAAGAGGAAATGCCAAAGCACCAAATTTCGACAAGTTATGGCCCAAGTGTCTAACATCTTGAAGTTTGAATTATTGAGCCAATATCGAAATGAGAACAAGGCGCACAAATAAAGGCCCAAAATACACCAGAGCTAGAATGTGAGAAAAGGCATGGCTCCAAAGATCAATTCACATAGTCTATATCAAAGGAGAAGCATATAAAACAATACAATTCTATTGCTCTGCTATAGGCTGGTTAAACTCATCTTCAAAAACATATATGTTGTATTAATAACATAAATATGGAATACTCAAAATTGCATACTACACAAAGAAAGTAACACATTATCCTTAGACATCACAAATCCACTGAGCAGGTTGAGCTATTTAATTCATAAGCTATTACTATCAAGAACAAAGTGAGCATAACACACTATTAATCACATTATTCATGAACAAAATATGAACTAGCACAATCCAGGTACACAATCAATTTATAGCATGTTAGACAACATGAAAGTCATGAATATGGTAGTGAACTACCCAATTTCAGTTTTCAATATAACTAAATACTTATAATATAGTTGGTTAATCATGAGTAAATCCAAGAAGTTAGACATAGACACACAAAATATCATGTAAATCATGAATATAATAATAAACCACACAATTCAAGCATTCATTTCAACCATTGATAGTTAAGGTAGCTTGTCAAGTATGACTATAATAGTGACCTTCAAACACTTAGTCATGAAAACACAAGCTTTGAATTATTCACACACAACATGGAATACCATAGTCCATAATCAATTTTACATAAGCAATTATACTTATCTGAGTATGTTAAGGTGGTTGGAAACTGAAGGAGGCACTTTCGCTCTCCACCCAACCTTAGGCTAACTACACTGCAACTTTCTTGCAACTTACCATCCCCGACTTAGATCCAAAGCATGAGGGGTTGTTTTCTTAGGAATTTCACACCAAAGGCTTGGATAAACAATCAGGAGGTGGAGACCACTATACAAGTGGTTTATCAACTACTCTTTAGAAGTAAGCACCACAGTGACCCACTCACTCCTATGAGCTCATTCTCAAGGCTTTACCCAATTCTCAACAATAATTCAAATCAAACACAGAGCTCAACAATTAGATCCAAAAATGATCTTGTATTATACTGTCATGCTCCACAACCCCATGCTATGCATACTCTTGAACACCGTCTATTCTCCAATATAATGAGAAATCCATGCATCAACACCAATGCGAGAGAGGGAGAGCCAATTCTCCCACACAACCAACAAAATGATCACACAAGAAGAAACAAACAAAGACCGACCGATGATCAACCTCAGATGGATAAATGACAAATGGAATAACTCTAGATGAACCACCACTTCCCAACAGATGAGCCCTCCTATTTCTCTTCTATTGTTCCAACATATTTTTCTTAACGTATCATCATGTGTCTAAGGAAATGCTCTCTTACCTCTTTGATCTCTTCCAGGAAATGGGCATTTCCCTCTTTCTTTCGTTGCCTCTTCAATCAATGAGGGGGATGGGGATGAGAAAACCCTTTTTCCTACACTACCCAATCCCATCTAATTAATTTTTTTCCAGTGAGTAGATGTTAGACAGTGGCATCACTCAATTTTTTCACACAATGGATTTTTTGATTTGTGAGTGACTTTTTAATTTAATTCAAGATAGTATGTGAATTTTGAGGCATACAATGAGCTTCTCCCAGTCATATCTCCCCACATACCTATCAGGAGGTTTGCTTGGGATGCAACTAGTGGATCAATGATTTAATTCGACAAGGTTCATCACTTTTCAAAAAATCAAGCAATCTCCCCCCTTAGGCTATGGGTCCATAAGGAAGTCCTTCCCTCAGTTGGTAGTTAATTAATCAAGTATCAACCAACAATGGTTCTCCATGTTGGAATTTCAATCATAATTTAACATTACAAATAGGGGTAAAACAAGGGATGTTAAAAACCCCACCCCCTTAAAGGAACACCATCCTCAGTGTTTTATAAATATAGATCACAAACAAAAATTCAGCTTTACAATTTACAACTCTTACATCAATGACATTTGCCATGTCCTAAGTTGCCACTTCAATCAATGTCATTTGTAATTCGTGGTGTAGTCACCTCTAGGCTATTTGTAATTCTAGCACATTTTTAGTTGGTTGTGCAATGCTTAACAAGAGCATAGTTACCGATCAAATGAGAACTTTATCGAATACCCATTTTTTTGATGTATCAAAAAAATCATCCGATTTTGAAAAGTGTTGATTCATAACACAATTTTTTTTAGCATATTTTTGCCACTTTAAATTTTCTTATGTATCAAGTATGAACATTTTTTTTAAATGTTAGTGATTTTCATGTTGATTTTGAAAAGTTTTGATGCAACATCAACCCCTTTTTTTAGAGGGCTTATTTTTGACACTTTAAATTTTCTAATATATTAAGTGTGGATAATGTTTTTTAAAATGTTGGTGATTTTCGAATTTTGAAAAACATCGCATTTTTTTAAGGCATATTTTTTGACACTTTAAAGATTCTTATATCCTAAGTATGCACAATTTTTTTTTTTTAAATGTTGATTATTTAACCATTTTTCAAGTTGTCTTATTCCTCTTCTTGTTGTTTGTTTTTTAAAGGTTTTTCAAACATGTGTTTTTTGTTTTTCTTTGCAATGTTTTTCTATAATAAAATTTTTATTTTTTTTGCAAAGTTTAAAAAAATAATAACATTAATATTTTGAGGTTAGGATTTTTTATATATTTATATATCATTAATTAATACTTAAATACACATACCCCTGATGGGGGTGAAAAAACAGTTGGCAACATGATCTCGGGGTTCGCCCCATGAGGCATGTGGTCGGTAAATTTATGATTATGGCATACATAATTATGTGATTGGATAGGGGTGGTTTGAATAATCTAGACCCACATGTGTTTGATATAATGAAGAGCAACTTAAACAGAATGGATGTCGATTCTTGGGCGATGAATTTGGGTTGCAGGGTGGAGGATCTGAGCATCGATGGTCAAGTGAGTTCGCTAGGGCCATGGGATAATTCGTGTTATGCAGAGGGGCTGAGTATTGCCATAAGGGATTTTCATAAGGGTTGTTTTTCCTTCATTTGAGATTCTGGAATGAATGGATGCAAAACTTCAATTTGTCATTATAAGCCTGTCATTGTGAGGGGGAACCGTAGCTGTCATCAGTGGTGGGGTGCTCCAGGAAACTGGGAACCCAATGTTCTTACGGTAATTTGGCTTCCTTGGCTCTGGTCTTTTTATGAAAGTTTGCTTATGAGGGTGGATGGTTTAGTGTCATTGTTGGTTTTCCCATGAAGTGAGTGGTCTGGGATGTGGGTAAGTTCTCAGGTGTGGGTTTATATTGGTCAGAATTATATCGGAGGCTATCATAGTTTGTGGTGGATTTCATTGCTTCCAAGCACCACAGAAGGAAAATGTCAGGCTTGTAGTAGAGTTGGCCGACATCTGGCCATAATGACTCTTGTTAGCTTTAACCTACTTTTGTTTAATGTGGTGTTGGGTTTGTTGCCTTATGGTCTTGTCCTGAGTGTCATCAACCACCTTCTCCAGTTATGGTTATGGGTTGCTGGTGGGGATGAGTTAGCCTAGATTTGAGAGGGCGTTGGTAGGGAAGACTTTGTGTGAGCCTTGGCGTGCGGGAATTATGTTGTGGTGTTGGTGGGATCCTGGTTTGTTCTGGTGTGTTTTGGTGGGTAATTCCTCTTGGGTGGCTGGGGTCTAGTTTTTATTATTGCTCAATAGTTCTTGGGGGCCGTTAGCCATGCCCCGTCAGTGAGGTCATCCCTATCGTGGAGGGGGGTAACATGGCCCTATCGAGTATCAAGCTAACTAACAAAGCTTAGCTCTAGAGGATTTGGAAAGTGGGGAGCGAGCAAGAGAGGTGGCTCATGATTGCAGTCACTCACCAGGTTTAGTCGAGGCACTGGCTATGATGGAATCAATTACTGAACAACTTTGAGGAGTTCAGGCCAACCTGGACATCCTCAGAGAGCATTGTTACAAAGATAGAAATGATTTGGTGGTGTACATGAATGATATTCAATTCAACCTCAGTGAAACTCTAGAACAATTAGAGAGCATTCGCCAGAACTAATGACACATCAATGATCGTCTAGGCTACTTGGAGGCTCGAGTAGAGCATATTGACTTCCAAATGCATGAGAGAGATGGCCTCCTTGCAACACCTCATGGGAATCCTTCTCAACCATCCCTGTGACATGTTGGTTTCAAGTTCTCTTTCTGTTTTGTCACCTTTTTTCTTTGTAAGGTTCTATAGCCTATTAGAAATAATGGTTGTATGGTCACATCTCCTGCTTTCTCCATCTCTCCTTGCTATATTCTTTGGTTTAAATGAAGCCAGGAGAGCCGCGAAGACATATTTTGTACTCTATTTTTCTATGATGATAATATAAAAATGCACCTTTGAAAGACACAAAAAAGTGCTTCAATACACATAAAATAATTGTCACTAAAAAATAATAATTTTAGATACTCCACAACAAATACACATTTTACATATAGATATAATTAAAAAATGGCATTTTTCACTCAAAATGACATGTTTAAAAGATAATTATGAAAAAATTGAATAAATAAGTTGAAAAAAAACAAATTTTATGAATTTTATATTCAAAGATGATGACATTTTAAGTTTTTTTTTTTTT